>JAWNMV010000176.1:0-21900 GCA_035043635.1 Drosophila rellima
CATCTTCTAGAGTTAACTTTGACAGCATTGGTACCACAATTTTGTGCATCCGCTCGACCTGGCCGTTACCACGTGGAACTCCTGTAGCTATCATCAAATGATTGATATTTCGGGTCTCACAATATTCGTGGAATAAGTTAGAAGTAAAGGCAGCACCTCTGTCAGACACTATTCTTAAAGGATTTCCGAAATTCGTAGCCTGCACTTCCAAACATTTCACATCTTCCTCAACACCTGTACTCCGAGAAGAATATAACCAAACGTTTTTAGAGAACGCGTCTACTACAACAAAAATATAGTCATACTGTTTTTTCGTTATTTCCATTGGCCCAACATGGTCAATGTGATAGGTTAATAACGGTGCATCACCCTTATAATATCCCTCTCGCTTTCCAGATTTTTCCATGTTATCAATTCCTTTCCTGAATGATCTCCTTTCTCAACCTGCGCCCAGTTTTTGATATTCTGCTCTGATCCACCGCGAGATTTCTTGTAGGCATCAATCTGAGATTTTAACTGTTTAATAGCTCTAGCCTGGTATAACATAGTTTTATTCGCTCTGGTATCCGGAATGCCTGCTACAAAATATTCTATTAAACTGTTATCGTCCAACTTAATCGGCTTAGCGATCTCCACTAATGCGTATAAGAACTCTTGTAAAGATTCTCCTTTCTTTTTCTGACGCTTCTGTAAAGTCCGATGTATTTCTGCTGAGGATAATTTAACCGTAAATTCCTCCAACAGACTTGCATTCAAAGTTTCCCAGTTTCTTACGTCACGTAAACTATGCACAAATGATTTTGCAGCCCCTACCACTAACTGTTTGACATACACAAAAAGTTGCAATCTAATCCACTGCACGGTTGCTGCACAATCCTCTAAGTCCTCTACCCATTTAGTAATATCTTCGCTATCCGATCCGCAAAACTTTAATACGCTGCCCTCTACGTCTTTCAATGTAATACAGGGCTTATTTGCCATTTCTGAGTTTCCCGTCGGTAAAACTTCATTGTGTATTGTACCATCTTGCGCTGTAGCTACAGATTCGTTTTCATCGTCATCTTCCTCATCTTGATGGCCAAAATGTTCCAACAATCTGTTTTGTAAGTCACGCTTAATACCACTCGTTTGCAGCTGAAGCTCAGCCAATTTTTGACGCAAATCTGCGACACGCAGTACCATTATCTCGTCAACCAGCACCTTCACTGCTTACAAAGTTCTTTAAATTATGAAATTTCCATTTATCTCACTTATATCTCTAATGTATGTAATTGATTTTCTTAACACTTAATATCGAAAATTCAAATTCAATTGTCGATTAATATAAATGTAACTCAACACTGGTACCTCTGCTAACACCGCTCAACTTTGTCAACAATCGTCTCTGTTAACGTTCCGTTAAAACTCACCACTCTCTGTTAACTCACGCCGCCGATTCCGAATTTTCCCAGCACCCAAGCTAAACGCAATGAAGCCAACAGCCAGATCTTGCACGCCTGCCTTCTCTATTAATGTTGCTCCTGTCGTCCACTTGCCTCTGCTTCAATCTCGTCGCGTTTCAAGTTAACACCTTAGTGACGTCTTCTCACGTTGTCCAGATCTCCTTATTGGGCTGCTCTCTACCGTAATCAACGATTCCCTTCGCCAGTTCGACGTTGCCTCTTCTTAATTTCTCCTCTTGCTTGTGGATCTGACAAGCCCAATGATTTGCAGGGCACAAACACACACACTGTGTGCTGTGTTTCGTCGCTGCCAATTTTGATTTTCCAACGCAGACACACACACTTATTTATTACTCTATGTGTTGTGTTTCGCCGTTGTCTTTCTCGAGTCGATTTTGACACTCTGCCTTTTCTGTTTTCTTTCGCTGTCAATACACAATACCAACGATTTTCTGTTCTTCTTTGCGCTGCCGTTTTTCTGAAAAAACAATGTTGCTGTCTCACTCACACTGTCTTGTGGCGCCGTTATTCCTTCTCCACTAATGCGTCGATCTCTTGCATCAAACCACGAATTATATGTAGTTGTCGTCTTGGGCTTTATTCCGGGCGAGCCCTCATTTGTAGTGAAACTCCTTGATGGGATGTAGTTTTTTAGCATTTGTTTAATGACAAAATACTTATTTAAAATATAATTGTAGCTCCAATTTAACATATAATAGTAATTCAGATATTGTCTTAATGGACGTCTTATGCGTGGCTGACGAGAATATCGACTGACTCTAATTCGCTTCGTTGCTCTGTCCAGTGTTGGTTAAGTTTTAACAGGATAATCGATTAATATCGATTTCGATTTCCTACATAGATACAGATCGAGTTATGTACAGATCGAAAGGTATACTTTTCAATAACAAAAGTGCTTACTAAAACTTTTAGAAACTTACCTGGTTTTTGAGATAAGCAGGAGTAAATAAGAGGGGCAAAATTTAGAAGATTGCAGCAAATGGGGCTGTTGGAGCCTTTTTGCTATTTTTGTTAAAAATACGCGTCGAATGAAATCTTAAACGTCAAAATCCGTCTGGTGGTTCGAAAAATAATTAGATTTGAAATTCTAAGGGGCCTTCCCAAAATGAGATGAAGCATACGTACTATGTCTGTTTGCATTAAATCGTTGATATAGCTTAAATGTGTGAATGTGGACTTATTCCCAATCATAAAACTAGAAACGTTTAGCTGGAAAGCGCTTAAACCCGCTAAAATTGACACCCCCATAGACAGAAGCTATAGATGTGATCTATATATTGTTGGAAAGTAATTTTGAAGGGCTTTTTGGCATACCTTTCAGATTTTTGTTTGTAAAGAACATAGGAAAAAGGCTATAGATGAAATATTTGATTTTAACATACATTTTACCGATTTTAGAAAAAATGTTTTTTTTTTACATTCAAAGTGTTGTAGTATGTATAATTTAGCTATTTTTGGTGTATAACACATCACTTTTAGCCAACGGGCTTGGAAGATATCACATGTTAACTGAATATATATATATATATATATATATATATATATATATATATATATATATATGTCAGATTAACATTGGAAGATTCATTTTCTTTATTTGAAGACATTCACTTTCTTTAACTTCACGATTGTAGATGGCGAATAAACTTGAGTGCACCGCGAATAAACTTGAGTCAAATTGTAATTGATTTGCCTTCTTCCATTTTTACCAAAATTTTGTATACTAACTTCGGTTGCAAGGGAAATATAGTGATATCTGGCTCACGCAGTGACTCAAGGGTACACGCACGACAATCGTTTAGTGCGTAACTCTTTTCTCAATCTGCAGTCAAACTTTCTTTTGTCACGTACGCCATATCAAACCTCATGCAACATTTCATCGAACTAAGTTGACCACATGGCGAATAACAGGACCAAAGCATACTCGCCCCTACACACGAGAATGAACAGAATAGACTCGTTACAGTGACACTTATAATTGTAGACTCCACACGGCCATACTGACACTTACACGTCCTCGTGTACTCTATAGTATCGACAAACTTTACTCACATCATCCCATAAATTAATTAATAAACATCATCTGATCATATTTTCTGTTTTCAATGTCTAACTTATGGTATTATTTTGTGGTTCAATATATTTTCTCACTTTAAGTTTTTTTTTTGCTCAATTATTCCTCTTAACATTTTTTTTGCTTAATTCTTACTCTGATTGCATAAGTAGATTTATCTTAAGATTTTATTTAGTAAACATTTAAAATTCGACTCTAGTTATTATCTCTATGGTTTCCTTTTGATTATGAGCATGGTTTCGTCAAGAGCGCCACACGCCATTATCCAACTTTCGTTTTTCACTTGTGCTTGCCCAATGACGCAGGTATCTCAAATCTCAAAACCATATTTTCAAACTCTACATTTCAATCAAATATTACCATGCAACAACTATGCATAAACTATGCATCCGCCAGGTTATTTCCACTCGAATTCACAAACACTATCTCTATGGTCTTCCGCCACCCACAACCATTGCCTTATCCAAGGCTATTGTAACTTCATTGCAACCAGTTCACCACGTGGAAATTTTTCATTACACAACATATCCTCTCACACGGATATATCACAACAATCTTAACAAGTCTTAGGCGGGTATTCCAATTCACTCGAAACATAACCAACTGGCATCTTTCTCAGATTTTCATGGCAATATTTATACGTTCTCTTATTATGCAATGGCTTCAGGATATATCTATCTCCTTCTAGAACTTCGCTAACCAAAAATTGGCCTCTAAACTTTGCATCCAATTTAAATTGTCGCCGTTCTTCATTTTCAATAGAAATTTTTTTAACAAACTGCCTCTTTGTTTCTATCAAATCTGATTTTTTCGTAAATACCCTGTTTATTTACATTTTTCATCGCCCTATCTTTGTCTACCTCTATCTCTATGTCACACGGCGGAATCAAACCCAGAGGACGTGCCTCTTTGCCGATTAACAATTCCAGAAGAACTTGCTTTGATTACACTACTAACTGTGCAATTCAATGCAAGTTGTACCTCTTTCAGAGCATCCTGCCAAGATCGGTGACTTGATTCAACCGCGGATAGAGATTCTTAAGCGTGCTCTTTACGCGCATAACTTCTCCGATCATACGGCTTCCTCCTGTAACTATAAGGTTAAGTTTATAGGTTTCCACTAGTGCTCCTTGCGACGTCGTCTGCCAATTCTTTAAAGTTCAGTTTGTTAATAACATCAGTAATTTCAGAATACTGTTCCTATTCGGTAGTAATCCAATTGCTTTTTAGGGACTTTTCATTTTTGGTTTCCTTTTACACATGTGTTAGATCAATTTTTGTAAAACGGTGTTCCGTTAACAAATACGTTATTTAATTAAGTTTAAGTTGCACAAAAATTGAGAGTCTTTGATTTAACAATTTTAAATTTATTAGGTGTGAATGAAATTGATATCCTTGTCTAAGAATTTCCCTACCGATTACAATATTAACTGTTGGATGCTTGTCTGGTATTATCGGCAACGCTACTCGAATAAGCAAACATTCCGCACCGGAGTCGAGACATATAGGAAAGGTCTCACCTCGGTGTGTCAAACTCCCTTGGCTCAGGCACAAAGCATTGATTTCATTTTTTCTCAGTAACTGGTCCAGATTTTATTGCATCACTTGTGCACCGATTCGCAAAATGTCCACGTTGTCCACATCGGTAACAAATTACATTCTGCAAGTCTCGCTGCTGTTTACTATCCGAATCTGAATTCTTAAATCTACAAACCGCAATTTTATGTCCTGGTTTCTGGCATGAGTGGCATACATACATCTGTATTTCCAGCGATGAGCTTTTTGTCAAATTCAAATGCATTCAGCTTCATTTGAAGTTGACTTCTCGTTTGTACGTTTGAAGTAAACACCATTCGCTGCAAACGATTGTCGAAGCTTGCCATGTGTGCAAGGACAGTCGACACAGCTATTTCCACTGCACTCATGTTACGCCATTTTGTTATTAATGACGTCACCATACGACTCGTTGCTTTCTGGACGGCTGTTCAGCAGGCTGAAAAACGTAGCTGCTGGCGTCTCTTTAATTTCGAAACGCTGCACAAATAATTCTTTAAACTGTTCCCAGTTGATGCCGGTATAGCAGATCTGTGCAAGCCACGTTGAAGCACTGCAGTGCATGCAACTGCTTAACATCATGATAGGCGCACTGCCATCGACCGGCTGCTAGTTCATAATAATGCTTGCCGTTGCAGACCACTGCGTTGCATCAGTTACAGTCACATCGGGGTTAAATTTTGGTAAAACCACATGGTTTTTCGGACGCATGCACATTTCCACGAGATTGCGATTCTGCATCTCCAAAATGGCACGCCACTGGTCTTTGGAAAATGCAGGAGTTGAAACTGATCTCACTTCTGATGTCAGGTTAACTCTGAAATATTCATTTTCTTTATTTGAAGACATTTTTCACTTTCTATAACTTCACGATTGTAGAAGGCGAATAAATTTCAGTGCACTGATCTGTAGTAAAATTGTAATTGATTTGCCCTCTTCCATGCAACGTTTTACCAAAGCTCCTTATACTAACTTCAGTTGCGAGAGATATATAGTGTTCTCTGTATCACGCAGTGACTCAAGGGTACACGCACGACAATCGCTTAGTGCGTAACTCTTTTCTCAATCTGCAGTCAAACTTTCTTTTGCCACGTACGCCATATCAAACCTTATGCAACATTGCATCGAACTAAGTTGACCACCTGGCGAATAAAAGGATCAAAGCGTACTCGCCACTAAACACTAGAATGAACAGAATAGACTCGTTGCAGTGACACTTATAATTTTAGACCCGACATATATATTAACACTGCACTATGGTAAGAAAGTCAGATTCTTTGGCATTAATTCTAAATTATTTTGTTAACTTTAATTTTTTTGATTTCTTAAATCTAAATACTCCAAAGAGTACAAAAATATTTTTTTTTAAGTTTTTAGGGGCTACCTTTAATATTTGAAGCTCGTTCAAAGTCAGTTGATTGAGAGTTCAGATAAAGTTGATAAAGATATTCAAAATACGCTATTAGTAGAGACTTTTAGTATCAGTGTTTTATTGTACAATTATCCAATGTGATGCTCATGTGTATTTTTAACTCAAAACTAGTGGGCGGTGCTACAGTCGAGCATACTCGACTATCGGAGACCCCGTACTTTCTACGGAGAAGCAATTCCTGATTAAAAGAAAATAATATAAATCTATACATATATAAAACATTGTATCAGGAGGTATAAAATCCAGAAACAACAAAAATTTGCCTACTCAGTATACATTTTCGACCAATCGTTCCTATGGCAGCTTTATAATATAGTAGACCGATTTTAACCAAATAAAACAAAAAAGTTTTTCATACTAAAGCTTGATTTTCTACTGATTGTTCCTATGGCAGCTGTATGATATGGTAAGCCGATTTCAGCCAAACTTGGTCAGAATGAATAAGATAACCCTAGATGCATATTCTGTTAGATTGCTTGATATATCTCAATAAACAAAAAAAAATTTCATACTAAAGCTTGATTTTCGACTGATTGTTCCTATGGCAGCTATATTATATAGAAGACCGGTTTTAACCAAACTTTGTCGGAATGTATAAAATCACTCCAGATGCAAATTCTGTTAGTTTGGTTGAGCTATCTCAATACACAAAAAAGTTTTTCATACTAAAGCTTGATTTTCGACTGATTGTTCCTATGGCAGCTATATGATATAGCGGACCGATTTCAACCAAACCTGGTCAGAATGTATAGAACTATCTTTTATGCATATTCTGTTAGATTGATTGAGATATCCTTTAAATTGTCGTTTAAAATAAGATATTTCTAATTTGTGGGCGTTAAAGTGGGAGTGGCCGAAATATAAAACAAACTTGATCTGCTTGCAATATAGACGGACCTACATACCAAGTTTGAAGGCTCTAGCTCTTATAGTCTCTGAGATCTAGGTGCTCTTACAGACGGACAGACAGACGGACATGGCTATATCGTCTCGGCTGTTGATGCTAATCAAGAATATATATACTTTATGGGGTCTGCCACGCCTCCTTCTGCCTGTTACGCACATTTTTTTTTATGACAAAGTTACTTTTTTTAAGTACGGGGTCTAACTAACAAATGTGTTCCTGTTCTGTTAAGCTCTTAATTAGTATAGTAATAAAACCATCTTGTTATTAGTTATTAATAAAACCATCTAGAATCAGATGTTAATAATACATTTTGCCCCTTTTCGTGAAAAAATTACATGTTGCAGGTGTGCAATTATGCCTAAAAATCTGATGTTCCTTAAAGACAGATGGGGAGGGGTGTGAAGACATGGTCAAAGTAAACTAAGGGGCTTCGCCCCCTGATTGCTTCTCTCGCCAACTCCTGGCTCGCTTCGCTCGCGGTGCTACAGTCGAGGATACTTGACTGTCATAGTCCCCGTACTTACTATGGAAACGAACTCCTGATTAAAGGAAAATACTATAAATCGCTCTATATATAAAATATTGTAAAAGGATGTATTGACCAAAGAAAATTCCTAATCTGCGAGTCTGATTGTGGTTATGGAAACAACAGAAATTTTCATACTCTATATAAATTTTCGATTAATCGTTCCTATGGCAGCTATATGATATAGTGGACCGATTTCAACCAAACTTGGTCTGCTGCCGTAGGAACAATTAGTCGAAAGTCAACTTTTAGTACGAAAAACTTTTTTGTTGTTTGAAATATCTCGACGAGACTGAAAGGATATACATTTGGGATGGTGCAATACATCCTGATCAAATTTGGTTGATTTCGGACCACTATGTCATATAGCTGACATAAGAACTGTCAGTCGAAAATTAAGTTTTAGTATGAAATTGTTTGTTGTTTTTTGAGGTATCCCAACAGAACTCACGAAATGGGAATTTTATAATGTCTTTATTAGTATGCTCGAATTTGGCTTAAATCCGTTCAGTATCACATGTAGATGTAATACGAGCTAGTAGTCGACAATGTAATGCCGCATAATCAAACCTTCGGCGTGCCTAACGGCTTGCAAATAGGTATGGGCTATCGGAGCTCCAGGGCACAGGGTATCATATAGTCGAGCACGCTCGACTGGTTTTTTATGACAAAGTTTATAGATCCCTGTACTTTTTTTAAGTACGGGCTCTAAAAAGGCCAGATTTCCGGATAAGAGATGTTTGAGATTTTTCCCGGCTTAAGGCTTGGTACTGAAACTTAAACAATGGCAATAGAAAATGTAAATTAATGCTAATATAGGAGAAATATGCTATGGCACGCAAGCACAGCGCGTATGCACCCATCTCTTTTCAACTTCTTATTTAAATTCTCCAATTGTATTAATACAAAAAAACCAAATTATTTAATTTGTGTCCACAACAACGAATTTAGTTTTCGTTCTTGCTTATAACTTACCAATACTGCCGTCGTTATTGACGAAATTCAAGCATTCGTCTTTGCTCCCACATGTGTGCCGGACATTTCTCTGCTATATATGTACCTAGAAAAACTATAAACATATAACCGGACAAGTCTATCCGGAAAAAGGCAAAATTGGCATCACTGGCCCGCAGTTCGAACAATCGATAGCTACATCGATACACACAACAGCTGTTGATATACGCAAGAAGAGCTGGGAAAACATTGACAGTGGAGATATTTGATATTTTCTAAACAATAATTCGATAGTATCGATAGTACCGTTTTTTTACCAACATCTATTCATCGAAATAAGAGATGTACTAATTTTAAAGTAGTTCAGTCTTTCAAAAATATATCTCAAAAAGCTAAAACATAATAATTCACAGTATAAATAGAAAACTAAACAAAATTAACTTAAATTAATTGAAGATTCAAAGACAAACAAATAATAATTGATAAAAAAACAAAAAACAAAAGAAACAAAATATATAAAACTAATTTAAGTTTTTCTGAGATCCACATATTTTTGTTAAGGAACGTTAACATTTCCACATTTTTGGCCTTAAAAGTCGCTTTGTTTTCACTAATAATGTAATAAGTCCAGCCTTACTGAACATTTATTCCGACTCAGTTGACGAAGCGGGAATGCAAAGAATTCTTTTCGCAATTGATTTTAGTTGGGTAATAGTTGGTGCACACTTAATATATGTAAATTTTATTAACTTCCAATACTCCATCGGATTTGTGTCTTGGGAAGAATGAGCCGCTAACATATATTGGTGTAGCTTTAATATCGCGTCTACCCGGTCTGCCTATTCTTTTTACGAATTTGTCCATAATTTGACAATTTCCAGCCGCCAACACCAATTTATTTTGTATTTGCGCCAAAAACAGTGCTGTGAAAACGCGGGCTACTATCGTTTACTATCGAAGTCGAAACATCGATAGTGTAATGCTCAAATAAGAATTCGATTTATCGATACTATCGGGAGTGGTCGAACCAACTCTAATCGCAAGAAAACTAAAAAATCAACAACATAAACAACAAAGGTAAGCAAAATCATCGAAATCAACAATAACAAACATTGATCCACCTCTCGTCCAAACAGGATCCCGGTTCCGGACTCACGGGTACCCGCCCTGCCTGAGACGGACACCTCTACTCCGTCTCCCTCATGTTGGTTTCCAAATGGACCTATCTTCACTTCATATCCTGGCCTTCATGTTCTCCCTGCCCCTGCATTAATAAATCAACCGGACGTTTTCAAATCAGGTGAGTAAAATTATTGGTTTTCTTCTATAAAAAACATTAATGAATATTCATAGCCCCCCAGTTCTCAAGACCGCCTCTAGGAGGGCTAAGTTCAGTTAACTCTCATATAAAAATGGTGTGGGTAAAAATCCCTTTTTTTAGCTATGGAGCCTGCAGACACTGGCTTTGATGGAGTCCCAGCCGGGATTGCAGGCATGTGCTGACCGAATTCTATGCGGACAATGCACAGATAATTTCAGGTTTAAGTTGCACATCCCTGAAGCTGCAAGCTTTCAGGAGGCGTGAAATCCTTGCAGCCAAGTCAGCTACAAAATCTAGCGCTTGCACGAGTTCAACATAGCGTTTGGTTGCACAAAACGCTGCTCAGAATCGTTCGCCTCAAAGTAGAAGTTACCTGCAGCCAAGTGACATTTCTCACACATTTCTTTGAGTTCGATATAGCGTTCGGCTGTTCAAAACGCTGCTAAGAAATCTTACTAAGTTGGTTGCACAAATTGCTGGTTGAATTTTTGCTTTGTTTCTTTATTAGACCCCGTACTTAAAAAAAGTACAGGGGTCTATTAACTTTGTCATAAATAAAAAATATACGTAACAGGCAGAAGGAGGCGTGGCAGACCCCATAAAGTATATATATTCTTGATCAGCATCAACAGCCGAGTCGATATAGCCATGTGCGTCTGTCCGTCCGTCGGTAAGAGCGCCTAGATCTCAGAGACTATAAGAGCTAGAGACTTCAAACTTGGTATGTAGGTCCGTCTATATTGCAAGCAGATCAAGTTTGTTTTAGATTTTGGCCACGCCCCCTTCAACGCCTTAAATTCAAATAAATCTAAATTATTAGGGCAACTTAAAAGATACAGCGTTCTTATTAGGCATAGAGCAAGCCAATATTATTCGCCATGTTTGCTGAATTTTATTGCGATCGGATAATAAACAGCGAAGATATTAAACAACTAAATTTGCCTATATTTGCTTTACCTTAACAGCAACAATTACAAAACAGTTAGACAACAACAACGAAGTTTGACTTATGGTCCAGTAATAATGAAACCTACAATAAACAATCAGTTATAAAATAGCGCAGTGGCGCAGGGTGTTGAGCGTCCATTTTTTTCTAAAATTTTCATTTGGGCCATGGGTCGCGGGTTCGATTCCCGTCACTGACACATATATATATATTTTTTTTCTTAATATTTATTATTAATGTTTAATGTTATATTTATTATTTATTTATATTTTTATATTATTTTTTAATATAATATTTATTATTATTTATATTAATGTTATATTTACATAAAATATCTTAATTAAAAAGACAATTTAAAGGATATCTCAACCAATCTAACAGAATATGCATATAGGATGGTCCTATACATTCTGACCATGTTTGGTTGAAATCGGTCCGATATATCATATAGCTGCCATAGGAACAATCAGTCAAAAATCAAGCTTTAGTATGAAAAACTTTTTTGTTTATTGAGATAGCTCAACCAATCTAACAGAATTTGCATCTGGGGTTATCTTATACATTCTGACCGAGTTTGGTTTAAATCGGTTCACTATATCATATAGCTGCCATAGGAACAATCAGTCGAAAACCAAGCTTAAGTATGAAAAACTTTTTTGTTTATTTATGTATCTCAACCAATTAAACAGAATATGCATCTGGGATGATCTTATACAATCTGACCAAGTTTGGTTGAAATCGGTTAACTATATCATATAGCTGCCATAGGAACAATCAGTCGAAGTTATTGCAGTGTACAAAAAAACTCGATCGGCAACATTTTGTATGGGTTGCAACATTTATTATGTGCATTTCTTGCCGCTTTTTTTTTGCGCTGCAGTTTTGTGTCAGCAGAGCTGACTCAGGACGTGTTGTGTGAACAACATATTTATAAAAGGTAAGTTTAATTTATTTGTTTCGTTTTTTAATAAGATTTACTTTATATATTACAGTCTGCAGCAATTAACACTGCTATTGTTTTATGAATATGTACATATACATAAATATGTCAGGTAAGTAAAATACAAAAACACATAAAATAACACATTTTTAATTACTGTTTTCTTTTTGTAATTGTAAGACTGTAACTTAAAAATGTAAAGCAATGCATGAATAAAATGATTAAACTTAAATATGTGTAAACTTTTTATTTCTACTGCCAATCAGATTTGCCGCAGTCTAGGGGTGGGATAATTTAATAAGAATTCCAAATGGATTTCCTGCTACAACCAGCCCAAAATCCAAGAAGATTTTGCTTACAGCAGTAATTTATTTCTGAACAGTTGCAGCTGAAGCCTATGACAAACTCACTAAAACGTTTGAGTTCGTAGCAGAGAGCTGCAACGAGTAAGCAGTTTTCGCTCGAATATCTACTTGTGTCCGTTGTGATTTCTTGCTTGTTGTGAATCGTTGACACAAACGGAACAGAAAAGGAGTAACAAATCGCATCACTATTCGAATCATAATGCTCCTAGCCCAAGTCTTTTCTGTTTCTCTGTTATAATATTTCCAGCCAAAGAAAACGATTTCTTAGCCGCTGCACTGTTAACATGCGAAAATGCGCAACTCTAAACGATTCAAAACGTTTCAAAACGAGTAACCACATTTTTAGCGAGGTTTCTGCTGCTCCCTCTTGACCGCTCCGTCGCGCACATTTTAAAAAGGAATATTGATACGATTTGTTACTCGTTTTCTGATGCGTTTGTGTCTTCGAATCACAACGAGTAACAAATCACAACGGACACGAGCAACGGTTCGAGCCTGAGCGAAAACAGCGTCCCGCTGCCGACGTTGTTGCACTGCCGTTGTCGTTGCTGTAGCTCAACCGTTGTCGCTGATGGTGTCCGATGTCTCTAGGTGTTTCCACGACTTGACCGTTGCGCAAGATATGCTGATGCAGCGCACGTGGCAGATGCGCTGCAGACGTAATTGGAACATGTTGTTTTGACTTGGGGAGTTGATGAGCTTGGTGTTCTTGGTTGGGCTGCTTAGGTAAGGTGTGCTGAGTGGACGCGAGTTATACCATTGTCCTCACTTACCTCTTCCCCACTTCTTAATCGTAAGCTGTCAACACCCTCATCATTATCGCTAATAAACCAAGGCCTTCAATCCACTCTAATGTAATCAAAGCCGGACCATTCAAATATAAATATTCCATGCCCAGTATAATAAAGTAAACATAGCTGGACCAAAGAACACTTTGGCCACCACACACCAATTCAAACCCATAATGTAAACATAAAGGCATCTTATAGAATTCTGTTATAAGTCAATGATTGTATCGCAATAGAGTTAGTTGATACTCAACCCCGAATCAAACCACTTCAAAATAAATATATTAATTATTACGAGTGCTGTATTTGTTTCATTTACATATGTATGTTTCATTTATTGTGAACTTAAAATATATAAGTGGCGCTGCCGGTCTAAACGGACAAATAAAACAAACACAAAAAAGTGATTTCTTGCAAACAGCCAAAGGCTTAAGCAGAATCATTTAAGTGTAAAATTTTTAAAAGTGGCATAAAAACAGACAAAGTCATAATTGTGTCATCAAAGAACATAAACAAAAAAAATTTACAAGTGGGTCGTATAAAAAAAAAATTGATGAATATGGCAAACGAAAATAACGAAATGCAATGGTGCATTCAGGCACTTACGCAAATTATTGCTCATCAACAACCTGAGCATGCCATTGTAAATTCAATTACAAGGCAAAGGAACAACATTGAAAAAGAAACCCGAGATCTACCCACATTTACGGGAAAAGAAGGTACTCTGCATGGATTCATTGCGTCGGTGGATCAAGTTATGCAGGAATATGGAGACGACGCATATCAGGTATTCAGTGTGATCTTCAACACAAAAATTCAAGGACAAGCCCGAACTGTATTAAACATCAATACACCAACAACATGGCAGAATGGACCAAATGGGACTCACAAGGAAAATCAACAATCTCAGAGTGACCAGCATCAGCGACCTGGATATCAAAGTAAGATTTATTGTAGAAGAAATAACCGATTTTGCTGTATTTGAAAACAATGAAAATTTTGTTAATATATTAAGTGCGTTATTAATACAAAGAATAAAAGAGTTAGCCTCAGGCTCCATGGCAGTTTCATTAATGCCCCTTACCACAGTACCAGCAGTTAAAGACGAGATAGCAAAGTATATTGGTCTAAATATCGGTAACTTAAATCAGAAATTATTAATTCGAAAAAATTCTGATAACAATGGTTTAGGTTATAATAATGACCAAAATGTTAAAAATAATCAACAAGCAACTACAGGCAATAACAACAGAAACAACAATATGCAAAGAAGTCAAAACACAAGACGCCATTATACTAACAATCAAAACTATTCTGGCAACAAAATCGAAATTATACTAACACCAGCAACAAAATCAAAACTTTCATAATCAACAACAAACTGAAAATTTTACTAATCAACAACAAAATAAGAATTATAATAACAATCAACAATACAGAAACCAAAGCCATAATATGCGGCAACATAATAATGTTTAAAGACAAGATGGAATGAGGGTAGACAATTTAGCAGATGAAGACAATAAGAGCACAACAAGTATAAATCCCGAAGAATTTTTTACCCAGCAGCCTCGGATGAACTAAAAATTTTGAAAGAAGGAACAATTGAGGGATGCAGATTTTTGTTTTTGGTGGACACCAGAGAGCTGCAACGAGTAAACAGTTTTCGCTCAGACTCGAATATCTACTTATGACCGTTGTGTTTTGTTACTTGTTGTGAATCGTTGACACAAACGGATCAGAAAAGGAGTAACAAATCGTGTCACTACTCGAGTCATAACTCGAGTTACTCGTTTTTAAAATGTGCGCAACGGAGCGGGCAGGAGAGAGCAGCAGCAACCTCGCTGAAGTCTACCTAACTGTGTCGATCTACCCAAATGTGCGAGCAAAAAAAAAGGTCTACACTGAAAGAAATTATTGAGCAGCAGAATAATTATATTATAATAAACCACATTTTAAAAATCATAAAGTCCTCAAACCTACTTTATCGTTTCACTCAGTGTACAAATTGCCGCGGCGCACACACAAGATGCGCCTCTGCTATGTTGTTGTTGTTAATTTTTATGACGGTCATAAATGAAAAGGGTCGAAAATGACTCGACTCGACTCAAGTCGTGTGTGCGACGTCGCCTGCCCCGACCCCGACAACCCCCTGCGTGCCTACCACTGACAAACACACATTGCAATGTTTTTATTGTTTTTTTTTTTTTTAAATATGTTATAGATACAATTTAATATTGTCTGTCACAAAATTGGATATCAGAAATTTTGGGGCATGGAAATGTTTTTGTCACTAGCCTATTACCTCGTAAGGATGTTTTTTTTGAAACCTCAGACTCTGACATTATTACCCCGATACTCAACCGTTTTCTCATCTGAAATAATCGTAATTTATGAAGCCATTTCATTTCTCAAGGTTGAGCGTGGCAAATTCATTATTGGCTTCGACTTATTATCAGCTCTCAATGTAATAAAAATGTCAGCAACCAGTCGTACTACGCCTCAGATATAAGAAATCTACTTATAAGATCGTTCCCAAAATTTAGTCTTTCAAGGATTTCGACAACATTAACATCATAGGCAACGAATTAGCAGATACGTCCGCCAAAGAGTCTAAATATAACCCACTCACCTACACAGTAAACAGGTTCTCTGACACATTCTCCTGGTACTAACAATTAAATTCACAAAAAAACAATATAAAAGACTACCTTTGGAATAGGTACAGCTTAGACGTTTGGGACACACGAAAGAAACTCACTTACACTTAATAGACAAATTTCCTTCTTCTCTACTATCCAACATTAATACCGATAAGATAGTAATCTTATTAAGTTACCTTAAAGATTATGATATTTTCCATAAAATCTAGTTCTAAATTTCTCTTTATAGCAAATAAATGCCTCTACTTCACTAAGACTGTAATTAAGCATAAGCATTAGACATACAATGTAACCTGAAAGTTGTCAAATTCCACTTATTATCATCCAGCCAAAGGCCTTAGCAGCTATGACTAAAATAAAAACTGTTCTGGCTTATATTTGGCGAAATAAAATAAATTATTCGAAAATTTAATGCGGCACCATCATTCCTTCGGCGTGCCTAACGACATGCAAATACGTGTTAGGCTAATTGAGTGTCAGGGCACAGGGTATCCTACAGTCGTGCACACACGACCGTAGTCGCATTTCTCCGCGAGCAAAGCGAGCTTATTACGCTTCAAAATCTATTGTAAGTTAGGTTATCTGTAAAAAACCAATGACCTGCTAATGACTGCTTCTCATCACATTAAAAACACTCTCTTTTAATTTCAATGTTTATTTCAATGCTTAACGTAACAGTTTATTTAAATAACAGCTATTTAGGTTTTAAAATTCTATATGTAGGTCTTAATAATTTAAGCATTTAACATATCTATAATCTTTTCATCATATTTGATTTTAATTTCTAGTCCGGTAAGTATTTTGAATGCCAATATCTTCGACCGCCTCGGAGGGGGAGAATTGATGTACTTTTGTACCCTATTTACGATCTTATACCAAGCTCTAGGATCTTAGGCACACAGTTTCGTCAATAATGTAATGGCAGTATTGTTAATGCGATCGACTTGGCCATTGCCTCTCGGGAATCAATTCACAATATACTTTAAATATATTTTTTGTGAATGCTGTGCCTTGATCTGCGACTATAGAAGTGGGATCTCCAAATAACTCAGGCTGCCTGTGAAAAAGTTCAACAACCTCATCAGACTCGGTGCTCTTGGTAGGATACAACCATACATTCAAGCAATCGGAAGAGTCGAGTGCAATCGACAGTAAGATACCCTGAGCATAGGTAAAACGCAGCAAGTTCGATTAAGATATCTCTAGAAAGGGCAATAATTTTTATACTAACCCTTAAATATCGACCAATCGTTTCTATGGCAGCTATCATACATATATGATATAAATGAGTGTATGTACCAACTTGCACGATATTATTTAATTTTTTAAATACATTAAAAGGAAAAAAAATAAAAAACGAAAATTAAAATTTATTTGAATGTCACAAATAAGACTCGAACCCACGACCTCGGGCTCGTATCCCTACCATCAGACCCATGGACCTATTGTGTTGGCGCTGGAAAATGTGTTATACATACATTAGGGCAGACAATTTATATAAACGAAAAACATAAAATTCTGCATGCACCACCCGGACTCGAACCGCCCAATAAGATGAATTAATTAATCATTTTAATTCCATTTCCTTGCTGCCACAAACTTGTTAATATATTCACTATTTATGAACCAATCCTGTTAAAAATTGGTGATTAGGTGCTATGCATAATCCTACACCCGTTGGCTTTAAAAAAAATTAAAAGATTTAACTTATAACCCTAAAGTAAAAGTGATGTCGGGTTTTTTCGAATTACGCCCCCCAAAGTGGGCATGGCGAAATTTCAACATAAACTCGAGTTGCCTGACTTAATGGGGAGTCTATGTTCCAAATTTGGTGGTCCTAGCCCTTACCATCTCTGAGATCCTTTTGCTTACACCGTCAGACGGACACGGATATATCGACTCGGCTGTTGATGCTGATCAAGAATATATATAATTTATGGTGTCGGAGATGCTTCCTTCTGCCCGTTACATACTGTATATACCCGCTCAGGGTATAAAAACCTTCCTACTTTCTTGATTTTGATTCACTTACAATACATATAAGCCAAGATTTCACTACTCTATCGACTTTTCCAATAAGACCCGGTATGTAGTACTCTTTCTCTATTAAATCAATTTTCGTCTTCGCTCCAAAATGTCCAACAATGAGCAATCATGAGCAATCTCATTCCATACTAGATGGTATAACGATAAGTTCCTTTTGGTACCTGAACGATGCTCTATTTTGTACTCAAAGTCTTGGAGGAATATGGCCTAACGAACTACTCGTAATGGTACATCCTTTTTCTGCATTGTCATAGCAAATGCGTTACAGTTTGTAACGATCGTCATCTTCATGCCTGTCTGAATTATAGCCAAAACTTCCAATTCATAGATAAATATTTCTCTTCTGTTGGTATCGTCTTACGGTTCATATATTCTACCGGATGAAAAGTTTGATCAGCAGCATCTTTCTGCAATAAAATGGCACCATACCCATGCATACTAGCGTCACAATGTACTTCGGTTGTACCTTTTTGGTTAAGCAATCGCAAAACTGGTGCGTTATACAGACGTGCTTTTAGATCATTAAGTGCTGCTAGCTCTTCTGGTTCCATTTTAAACAAAGGACTACCTTTCCTCATGTTTGTTAATAGTCTAGCGATCGTAGCTAAATATTTGATGAATCAGCAGAAATAAGAAGTAAGGCCCGAATAGCGTTGAAGCTCTTTCTTATCTTTTGGAACCGGAAAATCTTCTACTGTTTTTGTTATCTCTCTTGACAACTGACTTGCAGAGTTTTCAACAATATATCATAAAATCATAACTCTACGCTGGAAAACAAGGGGGTTCCGCCCTCTGCCCGCTTCGCTCGCCTACCCACGGCTCGCTTCGCTCGTGAGAAGGTGCGGTTACAGTCGAGTGTGCTCGTCATACATCTAGTGAACCGAAAAATTTAAACCAAATTCCCAAAACAAACAAAAAATTTCATACTAAATCTTATTTTTCGACTGATTGACTTATCGCAGCAATATGATATAGTGGTCCGATCTCAACTAAATTTGGTCAGGATGTATAAAAGCATCCCAGATGCATATTCTGTCAGTTTGTTTGAGACATCTAAAGCATAAGTCGAAGTCAGCTGACGCTTTTATTTGTGCTCCGTAAATTTTTCACTAATTCGCTAATAATTCTTGTTTGAATATTTATCAAAAACAAATATAAATAGTGATAAACAGAGGCAACATTTCTGTTGAAAAGCTTGTGCCAAATAAATACACAATCAACATAAACAATCATTTAATTATTTGCTTCAAGCTTGACGCGGGAAAGTAAAAATTAAAACAACAACCAATTTGTGAGAGCAGCAGTTGGGAGTACGAAACACTCAACCCACAAAATAGTGCAAAAATCTCACATTTACACAAAACAATAACAATATCACTTACCAAAGCAACCAAATTGAAATCCAAAATCGAAAAGTAAATAAAAATAAAAAGTGAACGAATCAATACTCAAGTATACTGTTCACACATAAACAATTAAACACAATGACACCAAAAACCAAGAGACTGCGCGTGAACTCCACTGGGGAAATGCAGCTTATCAAAGAGCGTTTCAAGGAACAGGCTGAGACATTAAAAGCAAAATGAATGAGTCTAAAGCGCGCATACTCTCTGTGCTCCATGAACGACTGGACGGCATGAGTGCAGAAATGCAAAAAATGGGTGAGCGCGTTCTAAAACTGGAGAGAGATGTGGCTGAGGTGGGGGCGTTAAGGGCACATCACAGTGGTTCCTCCCATAGGCCAATAATAAAGAAGTCGAAGTTAAAATTTTGACTTTAAATGTATCAACACTTTTTCACAATTTGTTTAGCTATTAAACTGTATTCTTGTTTTTGTTTTGCTCTAACTGTCCTCTTTAAGAATAGCATCGAAAGAGACAGCATGATATTATTTTGGTATTGCAGCGTGAGCAACTTGCAAGTAGAGCTCTCAATACAAAAATTAAAAAAGCAGTTAAAACAAGTTTATTGTGCGATGGAAGGAATTAATATTATATATAAAGGTATTTACTATATTTATGCAACAAAAAGTATATGTACTTCCTGCTGTGTTTTATGTAAATCGGTATTGTGTTAAGTTCATTATTGTGGACGTTCTGCATTTGTCTCTGCTGGGTTTGTTAGAGTTTTCTTTATGAAGGTCATCACGGTACTCACTAAATATTTTATTACACTATTTATTAGAATTTAAAGATAAAAGAGATGTTTAGTTCAAGTGCCGATAGGTGCCCAGGCTCTTGCTATACACAAATAGGTAACCTAACCTCAACTTAAAAAAGCAGATGTATGGGACTATCCTTCATGCATATTGTCTTAGTTTGGCTGAGATATCTCAAACAAACAAAAAAGTTTTTCGAACCAAAACTTGATTTTCAACTGATCGTTCTTATGGCAGCTATATGATATAGTAGACCGATTTTAGCCAAGTTTGGTCAGGATGTATGGGAATATACTACATGCATATTGTCTCAGTTTGGCTGAGATATCTTAAGCAACAAAAAAGTTTTTCATACTAAAACTTGATTTTGGATTGATCGTTCCTATGGCAGCTATATGATATAGTGGTCCGATCGAAATTTTAAAACAAACTTGATCTGCGCCTGCTTTCCAAGAACCTACATACCAAGTTTCAAGTCTCTAGCTCTTATAGTCTCCGAGATCCTTTGACGCAAACAGACGGACAGACAGACGGACATGGCTCAATCGACTCGGCTATTGATACTGATCAAGAATATATAGGGTCGGAGATGCTTCCTTCTGATTGTTCCATACATTGCACAAAACCATTATACCCTTTTTGACAATTTTTAATGGTCACAGGGCATAGAAAGTGCGTAACAGGCAGAAGGAGGCGTGACAGACCCCTTAAAGTATATATATTCTTGATCAGCATTAACAGCCGAGTCGATATTGCCATGTCCGTCCGTCTGTAAGAGCGCCTAGATCTCAGAGACTATAAGAGCTAGAGACTTCAAACTTGGTATGTTGGTCTGTCTATATTGCAAGCAGATCAAATTTGTTTTAAATTTTGGCCACGCCCCCTTGAACGCCTTAAAATCAAATAAATCTAAATTATTAGGGCAATTTAAAAGATAGAGCGTTCTTATTAAGCATAGACCAAGCATATTATCCGCCATGTTTGCTGAAAATTTCATTGTGATCGGATAATAAACAGCGAAGATATTAATAAACTAAATTTGCCTATTTTTGCTTTACCTTAACAGCAACAATTACAAAACAATTAGACAACAACAACAAAGAAGTTAGACTTATGGTTCAGTAATAATGAAACCTACAATTAACAATTAGTCATAAAATAGCACTGTGGCGCAGTGTGTTGAGCGTCCGTTTTTTTCTAAAATTTTCATTTGGGCCATGGGTCCCGCGTTCAAAACCGTTACGGACAGATATTATTTTTTTTAAATATTATTTATATATTATATTTTGTATATTAATTATTAATATAATATTTGTTATTATTTATATTAATGTTATATTTACATAAATTAGAAATAACTAAATTAAAAAGACAATTTAAAGGATATCTCATGCAATTTAACAGAATATGCATATAGGATGGTCCTATACATTCTGACCAAGTTTGGTTGAAATCGGTCTGCTATATCATATAGCTGCCATAGGAACAATCAGTCGAAAATCAAGCTTCAGTATTGAAATTTTTTTTGCTTATTTATATATCTTAACCAATTAAACAGAATTTGCATCTGGGATGATCTTATACAATCTGACCAAGTTTGGTTGAAATCGGTTGACTATATCATATAGCTGTCATAGGAACAATCAGTCGAAAATCAAGCTTTAGGATTTTGTTTATTGAGATAGCTCAACCAATCTAAACAAATATGCATCTGTAGTTATCTTATACATTCTGACCGAGTTTGGTTGAAATCGGTCCACTAT
>JAWNMV010000177.1:0-87778 GCA_035043635.1 Drosophila rellima
TCGGAGATGCTTCCTTCTGCCTGTTACATACATTGCACAAAACCATTATACCCTTTTTGACCATTTTCAATGGGCACAGGGTATAATAATGGTGTTTTAAGATTGGATGCGCTAAAGTAGTGTGCGGTGTACTATTGACTAGCTTTAAAAGACGAAGTCAAAATTGAATCAAGTCACAAGTCAGTTAGACGATCAACATCAAAAGTCAACAGCACCAGCTTCAACACCAACAACTTCAACAGCATCAGCTTCAACAGCAACAGGCACAGCAACAGCAACAGCTTCAACAGCAGCGGCAAAAGCTTCAACAGGAATAGGTACACCAACAGCTTCATCAACAATAGCATCAGCTTCAACAACATCAGCAACAGCTTCATCAACAACGTCACTATCTGAATGAATCAACCTGAATTTAATGATAGTGATTTTGATGACCTGTGTGCTGAAAATGAGTCACATCTTCGTGTCATTCGGGAATTCAATAGACAGAATCCTAAACCGATTTTGTCTAAAACTAAAATGGATAATGGCGTTGTTTACCCTATTTTGAGGACAGAACGTAAGGAGACGATCCACGGAAAAACAATTAAACAAGAGTTGGGAGACTACAATCTATACTTACCAAATAGGTATGCAACTATGTCAGATGAGTTCATATCAATGGTGGTAGATCGACGGTATTACGTCGTAAAAAAAAAAATAGAAATATTATTCTAGAATTAATGACACCAATGTTAATTTTATATAACAAATAATGTATCTCCTTTACTTTAAGATATAAAACTAAAGTAGAAGAAAAAAAAAATAAATATATTACATATAATTCCAAAACTTTTTTCTTGGGACTATGGGCTTTCAGATATATTATAAATATTGAAATATATTTTTATTACTCAACAGTTGAGTGATGGGAGAGTGATTACAAACATAGATGAATGAGACGAGCAATAACAACAGCAATCAGTCTACATGTTGTTTATATACTTTAAGCAAACTGTTATACATTTACATTAGAACTTTTTACTTTAAACAGATTATTCTCAATAAATAAAAACAGGGTACACTGTCAAAAGTAATTCTAGTTCATTAACTCAGTCTCAGTTGTTATATATCATTACCCCCATTTCGATTTCAGAAATAAAACTTATAATGAGTCATGATATTTTAAGTCAGTTGACAAAGTCTAGAAATGCCTTGCAGGAAAATTTTAATTTATCAAACAAAGGCAAAGTCTAACTAGTATCGTGATAGATACTTTCTCTAATTTCGCTTGGGGTGAAGCACTAAAATCAACAAGAGAAGATCTGAAGGGGAATCCGATTGAAGGCTGTTTCTACAGAGAAGAAATAAAAAAGACTCGTTTCTAGTTGAAAAAGGATCGCTGTAAAAGACATTGAATAACATATTGAACTATATAACACGCAATAGATAGCGTTTCTTAAAATATATTTTAATTTATAGGGCTAAAAAGCAATAAACATTTTGAAAATTTCCAAATTAAGGACACACACACACACATGAAAGATAGCAAAAATAGATTAAATATATTTCTTGTTGTTTATTCAGACACGTGCAGTACAAATATGTAGAACAATGTACGTAGGGTGTGAGATAATAAAACTTTATGTGAGCATAAAAAAAATTCTGGCTGTGCGTATGTATATATGTTGCTGAGAGTTGAAAGATTACATACACACATGCTCTTATGTGAACATATATTCAATTAAGACTTTGATTGTACACATTTATATACATTGATGGTAAATGTATGTGTTATGTATTCTAAAATCATCTTCATTGGAGACTATAAAACGGACAGAGCTTTATTCAATTCTCGTCAGTTGTGCAACTAGTATTCACAAAAAATAAATTGTGTTGAATAATTGAATACTTAAAAAATAAAAAACGATATTAATTTTCAAAGTTTTTCAATTACTATGTTTAGTCAGTATAAAATCAGTGAAAATAATTGAACTGATGCCAATAAATCTTCAAACAATATATAATATGAAATAGAACAAACTATTTCTATTACATTAACTTCACATGAGGTCATATTAATGGCATTAAAGCTAGCTGTTGTTAAGAATAGTAGTTTATTTAAGGAACGTGATGATCCTTACCCACTAGACAACTTAAAAACAACATCAACAGCAAAAACACCAGCCACTCTAACAAACACAACAACCAAAATACCAATTACAACATCAACGAGGAGGACAACGACGACAGAAAAACTAAGGACAATTACTACTGATGTCCCAAGAACAATACCAAATGTAAAACCATCAACAACAACAACAACATCAACTACTAGTATAAATCCCATACACTTTGATGATTATGAGTATGAAGATCATGTCAGCCTCATCTCAACAAAAACAGCATATATACCATCAACAACAAGAACAACAACAACTACAACAACAACAAAATCAAAAAAAAAATAATGCAGTTAATCAACAACAAAATAGTTTAAATAACAATTATGTCATTATTAAAACCCCATCAACATCAGTCAAAAGCATTGAAGTAAATGAGGTAACCACCACCACAACCACCACAGAACCATCATTGGATGTAAGTTCATCAAGTAATTATTAAACAGATGCTATCTGTCAATATAGTTGATGATAATGGTAAAAGGAATGAATCAGTTGTAGAAATACCAACAGATAAATTTTACTTTCAACAAGATTTCTTCACCTTTAGTAATTAAAAACAAATTTTAAAGTCAACTTTCAATTCACCTGCCTTTACTAAAAATACAGAGACTACCCAATAAGCAAATAACTGGGATAAATATTATTTAAAAAACAATGAAATATGTGGTGATGATGATGCTTAAAATTTTATTAGTTATGATATTTCTAATGTAAAACAACCTACCAACCATCTCACAGATTTAGAACGTCATTTAGCTAAATACTTGTATGAAAAGCATTAATATGAATTGAGCTTACACGAATTTCAAAATCCTAATGAATCCCCCGCTGAAAATAAAAATTGTTTGTTGATCGGAATCCCCTCTCATGTAATCCTAGTGTAAGTCCCGTGCTACCACTTACCAACGCATGCCATAATTCTTAGCATTAGGAACCCTTACATAAATAACATGTTTAACAACATTTACAACACGTTTTCACAAGTGGTGTGAAATACTCGAGGCAGGTTATCTTGTGAAATACTCGAGGCAGGTTTTCTTACAATAAGGACGCGAGGGTGAGTTTTGGGTAGACTTTGTGTCTTTCATATTTTTCATACTAAAACTTGATTTTGGACTGATCGTTCCTATGGCAGCTATATGATATAGTGGTCCGATTTCAACCAAATTTGATCAAAATGTATTGGACCGTCATAAATGCATATCCTGCTAGTTTGGTCGAGATATTTGAGACAACAAAAAAGTTTTTCATACTAAAACTTGATTTTCGACTGATCGTTCCTATGGCAGCTATATGATATAGGGGTCCGATCCAAATTTTAAAAGAACTTGATCTGCGCCCGCTTTCCAGGAACCTACATACCAAGTTTGAAGTCTCTAGCTTTTATAGTTTCTGAGATTCTTTGACTCAAACAGACGGACGGACAGAAGGACAGACGGACATGGCTCAATCGACTCGGCTATTGATACTGGTCAAGAATATATATACCTAATAGGGTCGGAGATGCTTCCTTCTGCCTGTTACATACATTGCACAAAACCATTATACCCTTTTTGACCATTTTCAATGGGCACAGGTATACAAATATGCTACTCTGCATCTTAACTTTTCTGTGCATTGCAAACAAATCCTATTCTCAAAATGTAACACAAACTTATAATAAGGCAGGGCTGCTTTAATGAAGAGCAGATCATTGTAGGGCTATCAATGACGGCGTAGAACGTTAAAATTCACGTAGATCTAGCATCGAGTGGAGGCATCGTGATCATCGTTATTGATTCGCACATCGACACAATGATTTCTCATCTGATCGAGAAGGCTTTAGCAATACTACGACGTCATCAATCAAACCAAGGCAAGGAAGACACCAAGTGTACCAAGACCTTTGGAGCGATCTACCATGTAGGGTTCGGGGGTATGTATGAATACCAAGCGTCAAGACAAAATATATTTATGTCTTACTGGATGTGGCAAAGACAACGGCATGTCCGATAATAACTGGTATCATTGCCACAATATAGATAAACTGATATTGTGTGCACAACGGCATCATCAACGTGAAAGCAGTGACTAACTGTGAAGTGCTGTTACTTTTAAATAATGCAGCCTAAAAGCATTTAATAACAACTTAACAAGTCAAATTCATGGTTACTTTCAATGCCAAACAAAAAAAGCGCTGAAGTCTTTTGTGAGAGTATTTCAAACCCATGAGCTTTCTAGACAAGGAACCCTTCAAGTTCAGCCTGGATGCTATCTCCATTCGGAGGACGTCAGCTTGTGGGCATACGAAGACAACAGATGTAACTACAGATGTGGACTTCTGGATACCAGCACTCAATTTGACTACTCAGCTACCGTCGATAAAGCATATAAACTTGGATGGAGAGCTGTGAACATTTAAAACTCCGATTTGCCACGTCAACGGCGAATCCTCGGTTTTCCTGTGAGCTTGGATCTAGATCATGCAGCCCACTACTCCGCCAGCGCCACAACAGCGCAATCATCGTCGGAGTTGCTTACCTATTCAAGAGAGTCTGCCAGATAAACTCCCAATTTTGGCCTGCCGCCATTGCCCTGCCTCGTCTTACTTAGGTAATAAACTTATAAAAATATATTTAAAATAAAAAAATTCAATATAAAAACTGATAAGGAAAAATATCTAAATAATTATCAAAAGAACTCAAGGTTTATTTGTGGCGGAAATATAGTCTAAAACAAGGGCGCTCCGGCTACAGTCGAGTGTGCTCGACTGTAGAATACATACGTATGAGTGCTACGTTAGGCATACCGACGGTGTGATGATGCGGCATTAACTTTTTGACTAATTGTTCGTATTACATCTATGTGATCTAGTGAGCCGATTTAAACCAAATTACAAATTCAGAATCTGTGAGTTTGGTTGACTTATCTCTAAAAACAACAATAATTTTCGTACTATATTTAAAATTTGTTCCTATGGCAGCTATTCGGCATCCAATTTCAATTAAACTTGGTCATGATGTAGAAAACCATCCCAAAGGCGTATTCTGTTAGTTTTGTTGAGATACCTCAAACAACAAAAAAATTTATCATACTAAAACTTGCTTTTAGACTGATCGTTCCTATGGCAGCTATATGATATAGAGGTCCGATTTCAACAAAATTTTATCAGGATATATGAGACAATCCCAAATGCATATCCTATTAGTTTGGTCGAGATGTTTCAAACAACAAAAAAGTTTATTTTCGACTGATCGTTCCTATGACAGCAATATGATATAGTGGTCCGATAGAATAAATTGTATTTAATTAATTTTAAATAGTAAATCGTAAGTCGTAATCGTAATCGTAATCGCTGAAATCGATGTTGCTCATGCCAAGAGTAGCCATTATCTAAAATTTGCTCAGCTTGTTGAAGTCCGGCAACACCAAATAATCTCTCCCACTCTTCTTAATCATCGAAATCAGCTGTTAAAGGCTGCTGCATTGCGCGCGCAATTTAAATTTAAGTGCTATGCTTTAATATTTGTGATTCTTTTTGCAGAATTTGTTAAGCATTTGAATACAATGATAATAATTGAAAACCTGTTGAACATATGTGCGAGCTTACTAGCTTATTATTAAAAATAATAATTATTATAAATTCAGAGATTTCAGTGTTGTAAAATGATCTGTCGTCGAGGTGTCGAGGTGCAAAATTAAAAAGTGGCATTTATACATATCGCTTTTTGCAATGCATACTAATATCTACATACGTATATTTTAACACAATCTTAAATATGTATTAACTTAAACCATGTTAATATATTAAAATAGGATAGAAATTGTAGCCAAATATCGATAATTTTGCCTATCGCTCGTATTTGCGTTCGCACTCTTCGTACACGTGCTCACTGTTATGATTTTGCACAAACAAATGTGCTATCTCGCTCGCACTTGCCTATGTCTATGATTTTGATTTATGTGAATTAAAAGCAAATTTGAAATATCTTCTCTATTTAATAGTCAATCGCTTTGAAACTTTCAGGGTCATTAAATTGGCTTACTTCTTATCTTCCTGTTTAATTAAGAAGTGTTTTATTAAAGATCGCGTCTGATAATCAACTTTTGCGATTGGCAGGCGAAAGAAGCGTGGCATCTAAAATTTAAAACAAACTTGATCTGCGCCCGCCATCCAGCAACCTACATACCACATTTGAAGTCTCTAGCTTTTATAATCTCTGAGATACTTTTTCTCAAACACACGGCCAGACGGACAGACAGACGGACATGGCTCAATCGACTCGGCTATTGATACTGATCCGATCATACTTTATAGGGTCGGAGTTGCTTTCTTCTGCCTGTTACATACATTGCACAAAACCATTATACCAATTTTGACCATTTTCAATAGGCACAGGGTATAAAGATATACAAAAAGGAAAGACAATTTGAATATATGATTAAAAAACAAATAACAAAACGGCAAATATATTTTAAAAAAAATAATGTTTTTTCAGTACACTTACAAGATGAGCTACGTACATTATATACTATTTGAACTAACAAAATTAAACATATACATATAGAAGCCATTTAACAGTGCTAGAAAATAAGAATTTATGATTATTTGAAAGTTACATCTTTTAACAGGGCCAGAATGCTTAATCTTAATTTGTAAAGTATCAATTATAAGTACGAACAGATTGTATTGAAATGTAAACCTTTCAACAGGGCCAAATTGTCTAATCTTATAGTTATTAGACAAAAATTTCCCAAAGGTTCCCAAAACTCTAGAGGTAGATAAGCCCTGGGATAGAATAGTTTATCTCTCTCAAACGCTGACGATATGCCGCAAACCTTAGTAAAGTTCTGCGCACAGATACGGAGTCTTCACACCATCTGCGAGTGATAAGACGACGCCATGTGCAATGGCAAAAATTATATCAATATAAGATAGTATTGATTGTTTAGGTTTTTTAGTGTAATAGATTTTAGTATTTAAAGTTAATGATTAAGGTTTCAATAAAACTGCGAATATCTCGGCAGCCAGTCAAAAACCAACCCCGAGCTGTGCAGTTTATTATGCCACGTCGATCTTGTCTAGTACTTTTACAGAAAATTCGGGTGGACCAGCATCGCATTGGAGCTAAACCTCTTCATGAAGAATGTTGATGAAAAGTGGTAAAGCTTGCGCAACACCTATTGTGTGAGAATTCAATTCAATACAAAATAGATATCTTTTAAATATAAATGCGTTAAAGGCTGCTTTAAAAAGCAAGACCTACATATTCAAATTTTTCGCGAAGATGAGCTTTATTCTATCATTGAGCAAAGAAGGCGCGAAAAGAGGCCATCCTATGGCTCGAAGTCGGTCTCGCCGGATGAGGCTGGCTTTTACCGCCAGCCTGCTCGACCAAAGTTGCTAACAAAGGCAAAGAGCCTTTACAGCGAATCGAAACGGGTATAAATAAAATGAGCCGGACTTACGCAGTGCCTGCGAAGAAATTCTGCTTGAGGTTTTTGCAGAAAAAAAAAAATCAGGATCTCACATCCCCCACTCCTGAATTTTTCTGAGAAAATTAAGTGGGAGTCTCTAGTAGTTTTGTTATTTGAATCTCCAAAGCACTCATTACATATCCACCATCTCCTTTTTAGGACGCCAAAGATGCTGATGATTGACCACGAATGTACATATGCTCTATGATAACGCTTCTGAAAGATGTGACTGATTGTGCTCTGGAAATCGGTCCTTCTCAGGACCACCAATTTTTTGCTCAGAAGAATTAGTGATTTTCTTTTCATTTCATTTATTTTTTATCCTAAATAAAACTTGTTTACGAGGTGAAAGTCTAGTGTCGCAAAAATTTCCTTGCCCTTCTAAAATCGGGCAGGGCTTGTGACGAACCTCTTGATAATTTGACCGGGCCGAGCCTGGATCGTGCTTTAAAAATTTATTTTAAAAGGATGCAAGTGCTTACCTCTAGTGGAGAAGGAATGTCTCTTGAACACCAACACACGGAACTTCAAAAGGTGGCCCGCTCCCATCTTTAGTAGGGAAAATATCCCTAAAAGCGATTCACACGAGGGTTTTTTAGCGCCACTTTTGAACCGACGGTGAATTTTTCATTCAGACTATTCGCATCGGTATTAAGACCAAAATCCCATCGGTTTTTGTGCACTTAAAAAGTGGAAATTTTTGATTTTGAATAATACAAACATAATTTTAAAATGTTTTTCTAATTTTCGTAATAAATAAGTTGACTTGTACTAGAAAAATTTATGATTATGTTAAAGATAACGGCGCAAAGTCAAAAGTAAGTTCAAGTTTTAAATCATACTACTACGTGCAATAAAAATGCCTATTGCTAAGCCATTTCTCGCCTACACACAACCGATCGGTGAACAGCCGACGCGTCGGCAATTCGCACTTGACATTTACTCATGACATTTACTCAAGAATAATACTTTTTCAGATTAAAGGTATTTCTTCTCTTAATCAAGAGATTACAAATATACCGATCGATTCAAGGTACTTTGCAGAAACTTCATAGTTATGGCAATATTTATCAGCCATACGCAATCCATATCTATGAATATATAAATAAAAATAAGTTTCTCTTTAACAATATTGATAGAAAATGAGTTTAAAAGATTACCTTTTGTGCAATATTTAATACAATGTGTCAATATACAATTTATTTCGTTGCGTTGATTGAATTCAATTTAAATGTTCTGAAAACGCTTTAAATCTCTGTGCCCATGGCAAAAATAAACGGTTCAGTATAAATGATGATAGTTTCCAACAACGTTTATTGGCTCTTTTATCCACCTAATTATTATTCGCCCAAAAATAGACTATATTGTCAATGCTTACCCACATAACACATTGGCTGCTAATCTAAATATGTAATCTCAATACAGCTAAAACTCCCGCCTGCCGCTATTTTAATATTTCTCCCGCTTTTGACATGTTGAAAACGCCAGAAACGACGGGCAAACAGTTAATTGGCAGCCCTGACCCACACTTATCTCCGTAGGTGCGTTCGTGAGAGCAGGCCTCTCACGCATACCAATGTGGCCCTTCTTTCTTGCTTGCGTTGATTGGCAAAGCTCGTAGCTTGCAGTCAGTGAAACTAAAAACATGCGCACTATAAAATACCCTCTGCCCTCAAAATTTTTTTACCCACATTATTTTATACAAAACAAGTGGACGCCGGCTACAGTCGAGTGTGCTCGACTGTATAATACCCTGTGCCCTAGCTCTCCGATAGGTCATACGTAGGTGCGCTACGTTAGGCATGCCGAAGGTGTGATGATGCGGCATTAACTTTTTAAACAACCAAAAAGTTTATTTTCGACTGATCTTCCTTATGACAGCAATATGATATTGTGGTCTGATTGAATGTTGCTCATGCCAAGAGTAGCCATTATCTAAAATTTGCTCAGCTTGTTGAAGTCCGGCAACACCAAATAATCTCTCCCACTCTTCTTAATCATCGAAATCAGCTGTTAAATGCTGCTGCATTGCGCGCGCAATTTAAATTTAAGTGCTATGCTTTAATATTTGTGATTCTTTTCGCAGAATTTGTTAAGCATTTGAATACAATGATAATAATTGAAAACCTATTGAACATATGTGCGAGCTTACTAGCTTATTATTAAACATAAATATTATAATAAATTCAGAGATTTCAGTGTTGTAAAATGATCTGTCGTCGAGGTGCAAAATTATAAAGTGGCATTTATACATATCGCTTTTTGCAATGCATTCTAATATCTACATACATATATTTTAACACAATCTTAAATATGTGTTAACTTAAACCATGTTAATATATTAAAATAGGATAGAAATTGTAGCCAAATATCGATAATTTTGCCTATCGCTCGTATTTGCGTTCGCACTCTTCGTACACGTGCTCACTGTTATGTTTTTGCACAAACAAATGTGCATGTGCTATCTCGCTCGCACTTGCCTATGACTATGATTTTGATTTATGTGAATTAAAAGCAAATTTGAAATATCTTCTCTATTTAATAGTCAATCGCTTTGAAACTTTCAGGGTCATTACATTGGCTTACTTCTTATCTTCCTGTTTAATAAGAAGTGTTTTATTAAAGATCGCGTCTGATAATCGTTTTTTGCGATTGGCAGGCGAAAGAGGCGTGGCATCTTAATTTTAAAACAAACTTGATCTGCGCCCGCTATCCAGCAACCTTCATACCAAATTTGAAGTCTCTAGCTTTTATAGTCTCTGAGATCCTTTGACTCAAACAGACGGACATGGCTCAATCGACTCGGCTATTGATGCTGATCAAGAATATATATACGTCGGAGCGTCGTTATTATTCTCCATGGCTTTAACTAATAGCGCAGCGAGTTTCGGTGCGCAGGCTTCACGATCCAAAATTGAACTGCCTGCCTTTTCGTTTCTCTGCCCCGCACCGAACCACACTCGACGTCAGCGTTGTAGTGCTGTCGTCGCGCTAAAACGGAACTTCTTAAAGCGACAAAATTCAAACAACCAATCAGAGCATAATTAGCGGCTGATGCAATATTACAAACATGATGAAATTATGATTCTGGTGAAATGCGCAAAACCAGAATACCCATACACACATACAGTATGCAGCAACATAGTTTGCTTCGACACGGCCATCCTGACCTTGACACGTCCTCGTGTAATATGCCAAACATTAACTTCAAAAATGTCTCTGTAATAGATTTCAAACTTAATTCATCGTCTCTTTTAGACGGAAATCCAACCAATAATCATCGTTTCTCTTAAACGGATAGCCATTAACAATCGTCTCACTTAGACGGATAACCATCTGATAAAATATTCAGTTCAACATTTCTTTCATACAAACTTAACATTTATTCTTAATTAAAACATTTGAAAACATATTTCTTTCAATTCAATTCAATAGCTTCACCTATGCAGGTTACAAAAATAAAACATGATGCTTGTTTTCATTACATAATATTTTGCCAATTTGTCGATTTTACATTTTCTTTAACTAAAATTCCAAATTTAATTCAAAAAGAAACAATCATCGTCTCACTTGGACGGATAACCTTCGTCTCACTTGGACGGATAACCTTCGTCTTACTTGGACGGCTCACCATCGTCTCACTTGGACGGTTCACTCTCAGCTTCTATCAGATCATTTGACGGGCCTGGATCTTCATCATCAATGTCCAGCTCATTGGGCACATTTCCCTCTGGAAGTTTTCTTGTGTCCTCGTGACAGTATTTATATAATCGTTTACTCGATAACGACTTTAACATGTATCTGTCACCGTCTAGGACTTTAACTACCAAAAATGGACCCTTAAATTTTGGGTCTAGTTTTGTCTGGTGTCTCTCCTCGTTCTTGAGAAGGACATAGTCATCTTGCCAGGGCCTTTGGCTTAATTCGACTGCAGTTAATAGGTTCTTGAGCGTGCTCATAACGCGCTCAACTTGTCCATTAGCACGACTTGCCCCAGTCGCGATTAAATGAAGTTTTATGGTTTTTGAACAGCAAAATTCTGCAAACTGCGCGCTTGAAAAACATCTACCCTGATCAGCTATAATGCGTGTTGGTGCACCAAACAAGGAAGTTGAAGACTTTATGGCCCTGATACAACTCTCCGTATCTATTTTGAGACTGTGGTAAACTTTTGGTATAGGATGTAATTCTGCTTGAACTTTGCCGGAATGTGACTTTGCTGTCCTGCAGGTTATACAATTGTCAACAAATTTACGGACATATTTGTTCATTTTCTCAAACCAGTAAAATTGGTAAACTTTGTCAAGTGTTTTTTGCCAACCAAGGTGCATGATTGACTCATGTACCTGGTTAACTACTGACCATCTGAAATTTCGGGGCACAACTGGCAAGCATCGGGTCTTACCATTTTTTTGGATTTTACGAAACAACATCCCTTTTCTCAAATCATATGTTTTAGTTACTTCATCTAGTAGCTCATTGGAATTCAGTTTACTGACAAGGGCAACAATATCCGGGTCCAATTGCTGTTCGGCAAACAACCAATTATTTGAGATTTCTGCTATGTTTATTCGCTTTTCGGGAATTTTTTCCAAAATTAATTGTTTCTGAGTAACTGGGTTTCTAGATAAAAAGTCGACATGTGCCATACGTTTTCCTTCTCTGTACTGTATGTCAAACTTGAAAGATGGTAAATAAGACCACGAACGATGAACTCTAGGAGTTAGGTCTATTTTGGTTCGCGATGCCTTTAACGAGTTACAATCTGTATAAACCACAAATTCTCTGCCAAGCAAGTAGTGACGGAAATGTTTAACGGATGCAAATACGGCCAGAGTTTCAAGCTCATAAGAGTGGTACCTAGACTCGGCTGGCGAAGTTGTTTTGCTAAAATATTCTACAACGTGAAGCTTATTGTTAATCCGATGTAAAAGCATGGCACCAAATCCGATTGAGCTAGCGTCGGTGTGTAATTCTATAGGGTATTGCGGGTCGAATATTACCAGAACTGGTTCGTTTGTAAGAATAGTCACAATTTTCTTGAGAATGCTTTCCAACTCAGTAGTCCACGCAAAACTTTCCCTTTCTGATGTTAGGGAATACAACGGCTTTATGACTTGAGAGAATCCGGGTACGAATTTGCGAAAATAGGGTGCAAGACCAATAAACTGTCGTACACCAAAAACCGTCTGTGGCGGTGGCAACGATGTTAACGCAAAAATCTTTCGAATTTCCCCTGCTCTTACCTCATATCCCAGATATTGAACGACTGTTTTTAAAAAGCTACATTTGTTAACATTAAAAATGAATCCGCCATCTGTGAGAATGTCTAGTACTGTTTTTAACCTTTCCAATCCTAACTCGACTGTGGGTGACACGATCATGATATCGTCCATGTAAACAATCACGTATGAATAGGCCAAGTCACCCAAGGCACTCATGACTGCCCGTTGGTAAACGGATGGCGCATTTTTGAGTCCGAACGGCATGGTCAGGAACTCATATTGACCATCCGGGGTCACAAATGCAGTGTATTCTATCGAATCAGGGTGGATAGGAATTTGGTGGAAACCACTCGCCATATCAATACACGTGAAGTAATTTGCGCCACGCAGCCTAGCGACCTGGTCGCTAATGAGCGGCAAAGGGTACCTGTCTGCGATTGTGTTAGAGTTTAAGTCTCTGTAGTCGACACAAAGTCGGTCTGTACCATTTTTCTTCTTGACAAGCAGCATAGAACTAGCGAAAGGGGAGCAGCTGGGTCGAATGATGTTGCATTTAAGTAACTCACTTAACTTTTCTCGGACAATGTCTCTTTCTTCAGGGCTAAGTCTATAGGGCCGGCGTTGTACAGTTTTGGTTGGGTCAATCAAGCGAATTTTCATTTCCCCTGTCGTGACTCGTGTGGATGGTGCCCCCTTTACAAGAGCAGTGGAGTAATTCTCAAGCATTTTTATTAGTTTGTTTTTATCAGTTCCGCACAATTCGGTATCAAGATTTGTAAGGTCAACTGGTTCCCTATCTATTGAGCAAATATTTACGGCTTTGGCTTTTGCTACTTCAAACTTGTTTTGTGATACAATGACATTAAATCCTTGTTTAAGAATTTCGCGGCCAATAACAATGTCGCTTTTCAAATGATTATCTTGCACTACATGGAACAATATTTGAAGTGCGTTCTCATTTATGGTGACCTGGCTTAATATTTGTAAGGTGCTATATATGCCAGCATCGCCTATACCTTTTAGCATGATAGTGCTGTTAAAACGCTTACCAGCTAGCTTACTACATATTTTCTCTTTAATGAGTGAACACTCCGCGCCAGAATCAAAAGAAATTGGGTAAGTCTCACCGAGCTGCATCATCACTCCAGATGGCTCTGGTACAAAACACTGGTTCACAGTCTTCCGTTGGAATGCTCCCTGTGTACTTGCTGGTTCCTTTTTCGAGCATTGATTTGCGAAGTGTCCAGGCTGGCCGCACTTGAAGCAAGTAACAGTTGGCTTGTCTCGCTGAGATGTCCCGTCGCCCTTTTGTCGCATTTTGGCTCTGCACTCAGCAATTTTATGTCCTGGTTTGCCGCGGAAATGGCACACTATTGTCAATATTCTCCTCTTCTTGGCGTCAGGTCCAGGTTCGGAGTCGTCATCACGATCGGCATTACGATGTTTTTTTAAAGGTGAATGCGCCTAGTTCGGATTGCAAGTCACTTCTAGTTTGGACTTTTGACGTGAACACAATCCGTTCCAAGCGGTTATCCACATTGGCTAAATGCGCGAGCACAATTGACACAGCAATTTCTTCGATGTTTTTGTTTTTCCAATTGGAAGTTAGAGTGGTCACCAAACGGCTAGCATAAACCGCAAGACATTCGCCGTTAGCTGGGCGACTGTTTAGTAGATTTAGAAACATTGCCGACGGCGTTTCACTATTTTCGTAGCGGCGGAGGAATAATTCCTTAAATTCAATCCACTTGATGCCGGGATATACAATTTGAGTTAGCCACTGTGAGGCACTGCCCACCATAGCTTCACTTAGTGCCATGATGAGTCTGCTTCCATCTAGGGGCTGCTCCGTTAATATAATGTCAGCTGTGATGGACCACTTTGAGGCATCTGCACCTGCAGTGTCAGAGAAAAATTTTGGCAAAGTGACGCCACGAGTCTGCTGTTGCTCGCGTGTTGACGCTTGCATGATTCTTGCAAGCTCCAGCAGATTCTGGTTCTGCATATGTAAAATTATGCGCCACTGATCCTCTGAGAATGCAGGAGGTGGTGCTGATCCCACTTCTGATGTCGGAGCGTCGTTATTATTCTCCATGGCTTTAACTAATAGCGCAGAGAGCTTCGGTGCGCAGGCTTCACGATCCAAAATTGAACTGCCTGCCTTTTCGTTTCTCTGCCCCGCAACGAACAACACTCGACGACAGCGTTGTAGTGCTGTCGTCGCGCTAAAACGGAACTTCTTAAAGCGACAAAATTCAAACAACCAATCAAACATGATGAAATTATGATTCTGGTGAAATGCGCAAAACCAGAATACCCATACACACATACAGTATACAGCAACATAGTTTGCTTCGACATATACTTTATAGGGTCGGAGATGCTTCCTTTTGCCTGTTACATACATTGCACAAAACCATTATACCCTTTTGACCATTTTCAATGGGCACGGGTATAAAAACGTACTAAATTTAAAAAATTCGTAAAGGTTGATGATAAAACATATGCAATGATTTGTTTTATCATTTATTCAGTACGCCACCAGTATATTTCACTAGTAGCTTTTTACCTTTGTTGTAAAGATAAAGGTCCAAATACATATGACTGTCTTCTTTAAGTTGGGTTCTATAAGCTAAGTATCTAATGTACGCAATATTAGTGTATGTGTGTACAAAGGGAATGAGAACGAACTCTGCTCGCACAAAACCAGCGCGCGTCGAGAATTCATACAGAATGAGAATATTCATCTTTCATACTCTTTGCACATGCAAATCCTGATATAGCGAGACAGAGACAGTAATAGTCGAGGGCCGAGCCTGATCTATTTGTATGAGTGATTCTTACAATAAATGAGCGAATGTGTATGGGTTGCATGTGCCGAATTGATAGAATTTTCAACGATGCTTTGCTTTTTCGTTGCTGCGATTAAGATTTTGTATGTAAACTCTCATACCCTGAACGGGTTAAATTCTTAATAACAAATTTTCGAAGTTAATAAAATAATAATAAATGATAAATGATAAAACAAATCATTGCATTTGTTTGATAATTAACCTTTACGAATTTATAAAATTTAGTGCGTTTTTTTGTATAAAATAAAGTGGTAAAAAATGTTGAGAGTAAAGGGTATTTTGAGTTTCGCTGGCTGTGCAAGCTACGAGCTCTGCAAGTCGACTGAAGCGGCCACAAAAATAAAGTCAACAAAAATGAATGACACATTCGTTTCTATGGGATGAGTTTTTTAAAGGTTATTTGAAGAATAGTAATGACAGTTAAAAAAAGGCCTCGTAGAATCCTGAACTCCATATCAAAAAAACGCTGGCGTAATGTGAAGATGAAGAACTTGACATTTAGCTACGCTAATAGATCCTCAGACTCGATAAAAACGGAGTTGCCAGATAAGCATCTGGCGTTGTCCAGCACTGTTTGACAGGATTTGAAGAAAATCGAACTGTTTGGAGTTTTGCTAGGTAAATAGCAGAGAAATGTCCGGCACACAAGTGAAAACGAAGACAAATGCATGAATTTTGTCAATAACGACGACAATATTCGTAGACTATAAGCAAGAACGTAAACTGAAGTCGTTTTTGTGGACATAAATTAAATAATTTTGCTTTTTTGTATTAATACAAATGGAGAATCTACATTAGAAGATGCCATAGCATATTTCTCCTATATTAACATTAATTGACATTTTCCATTGCATATTCTCTCTTCTTTTTACCAAAATCAGCCTTGCATGTTCAAATTTAAAACAAACTACAGTTGAGGTATAGAGGTACCACTCAACTCTTTGTTATTTGTTCGTGTTGCATTGGCAACACTGTCTTTCTGCTCGTTGACAGCACTGTTTGACAGGCCTTGAAGAACATCGAACTGTTTAAATTTTTGCTAGGTATATAATATATGGGCAATTCCACAGAGATGTCAACCGCGGCCAAAAAATTCAAAGTCTATAAAAGTATGTTGTTTTAACATATTACTATAGGGAATATATGAAATTTAATAAATCAATGCCAATTTTTCATTTACTCATAGCACATTTTGAAATATTCAAATACTAAGTTGAAAAAGTGCAAAAGTTGTGTTTTAAACATTTCTATTGCTCTTTTTGTTTTAATTATTGTTCTTAAATCTCGGTTTATGTTAAAAGATTTTAAGAAAAATTTAAAAGGGACGATGCGATTGCCAATTACGGTGAATTTCTTATCTGCTTAACCGTATATTTCAATGTCGCGTGTGACATTGAAATAGAACATTTGTTCTCTGTGCGTTGAAGGTATTAAACTGAATAGCATAAAATATTGAGTGCAAACATATATTTTTATACCAAACTAATTACAAAAAATGTTAGATGAAAATAATCACCGCTTTGCCTTTAAAACTTTTTTAAAGTTTGTCGCGTGCGACATGGTAAGCCTAAAATGTACAAATTATAAATATTTTATTTTTTAAATTAAAATTATAAATGGTTTTAATGTAGATGTGTGAAAACGGAGGCGAGAAAAATAAATCCAACTTATATTAATAATACTATTATCACTTAAGTTAGTTTCTGTTCTTTGTTTTTTTTTCTCATATGAAATGAGTTCACTTATTTTTGTTTTACTTTATTGAAGATATTTTGTTAAGTTCTTAATATTTGTTTTAAAATAAATAAACTAAATATATTTGAAGTTATGTAAAAACGTATTATTACTTTAAAGGTACTCAAATAAACATTAAAAGTATGAGCTATGGGATTCACCTTTAGTCAAAATCAAAAAGTGTCTTGGCATATGTCTTTTTCACTTTGAATGCGTACGAATGTCGCATTCGACATCAGTGAATTGCCCGTATATATATATATATATATTTAAGGTTAGTACTCAAACGTAAACAATTTTTTTCAATATTTTTCTGCCTACGAGCAGAAAGGCAGTGTTGCCAATACAACACGAACAAATAACAAAAAGTTGAGTGGTAACTCTATACCTCAAATGTAGTTTGTCTTAAATTTGAACAAGCAAAGCTGATTTTGGTAAAAAGAGGACAGAATATGCAATGGAAAATGTCAATTAATGTTAATATAGGAGAAATATGCTATGGCAAGCAAGCACAGCTCGTATTGGGTACACCAATCTTCTAATGTAGATTCTCCATTTGTATTAATACAAAAAACAAAATTATTCAATTTATGTCCAGAAACACGATTTCAGTTTACGTTCTTGCTTATATTCAACTAATATTGTCGTCTTTATGGACCAAATTCATGCATTTGTCTGCGTTTTCACTTGTGTGCCGGACATTTCTCTGCTATATACCTAGTAAAACTCTAAACAGTTCGATGTTCTTCAAGGCCTGTCAAACAGTGCTGGACAACGCCAGTTGCTTATCTGGCAGCTCCGTTTTTATCGAGTCTCAGGATCTACAAGCGGAGCTTAATGTAAAGTTCTTCTTCTTCACATTACGCCAGCGTTTTTATACCCGTGCCCATTGAAAATGGTCAAAAAGGGTATAATGGTTTTGTGCAATGTATGTAACAGGCAGAAGGATGCATCTCCGACTCTATAAAGTATATATATTCTTGATCAGCATCAATAGCCGAGTCGATTGAGCCATGTGCCAAGGATCTCAGAGACTATAAAAGCTAGAGACTTCAAAATTGGTATGTAGGTTGCTGGATAGCGGGCGCAGATCAAGTTTGTTTTAAATTTTAGATGCTACGCCTTTTTCGCCTGCCAATCGCAAAAAACGATTATCAGACGCGATCTTTAATAAAACACTTCTTAACTAACAAGAAGATACGAAGTAAGCCAATTTAATGACCCTGAAAGTTTCAAAGCGATTGACTATTAAATAGAGAAGATATTTCAAATTTGCTTTTAATTCACATAAATCAAAATCATAGACATAGGCAAGTGCGAGCGAGATAGCATATGCACATTTGTTTGTGCAAAAACATAACAGTGAGAACGTGTACGAAGAGTGCGAACGCAAATACGAGCGATAGGCAAAATTATCGATATCATTTGGGTACAATTTCTATCCTATTTTTATATATTAACATGGTTTAAGTTAATACATATTTACGATTGTGTTAAAGTATATGTATGTTGATATTAGTATGCCTTGCAAAAAGCGATATGTATAAATGCCACTTTATAATTTTGCACCTCGACAAAAGCTGAGTGCTATGCGATCTCCTGCAGGAGAGACGACAGATCATTTTACAACACTGAAATCTTTGAATTTATAATAATTATTATGTTTAATAATAAGCTAGTAAGCTGGCACATATGTTCAATAGGTTTTCATTTATTATCATTGTATTTATATGCTTAACAAATCCTGCAAAAAGAATCCCAAATATTAAAGCATTGCATTTAAATGTAAATTCCGCGTGCAATGCAGCAGCCTTTAACAGCTGATTTCGATGATTAAGAAGAGTGGGAGTGATTTTTTGGTGTTGCCGACTGCAACAAGCTGAGCAAATTTTAGTTGATGGCTACTCTTGGCATGAGCAACAGCGATTACAGCGATTAAGATTACGATTACGACTTAAGACTTACTATTTAAAATTAATTAAATACAATTTATTCTATCGGACCACTATATCATATTGCTGTCATAGGAACGATCAGTCGAAAATAAACTTTTTTGTTGTTTGAAACATCTCGACCAAACTAATAGGATATGCATTTGGGATGGTTCTATATATCCTGATAAAATTTGGTTCAAATCAGACCACAATATCATTTAGCTGCCATAGGAACGATCAGTCCAAAATCAAGTTTTAGTATGATAAACTTTTTTGTTGTTTGAGGTATCTCAAACTAACAGAATACGCATTTGGGATGGTATTCTACATCCTGACCAAGTTTGGTTGAAATCTGATATCAAATAGCTGCCATAGGATCGAATTTTAAGGTGAAGTACGAAAATTATTGTTGTTTTTAGAGACAAGTCAACCAAACTCACATATTCAGAATTTGTAATTTGGCTTAAGTCGGTTCACTAGATCACATAGATGTAATACGAACAATTAGTCAAAAAGTTAATGCCGCATCATCACACTTTCGGCATGCCTAACGTACCGCACATACGTATGACCTATCGGACAGCCAGGGCACAGGGTAGCCGGAGCCCCTGGTTTTATATGGAGCTCAGGTTTCTAGGAGGCCTTTTTTAACTGTCTCATCCCATACAGACGAATGTCCCATTCGTTATTGCTCGCGGAGCGTCCACTCTCGGCTGGGAAATATTTTGAGAGTGGACGCTTCGACCAAACGGACTTTATTTTTGTGGTCGCATCAGTCTACTGGCAGAGCTCGTAGCTAGCACAGCCAGCGAAACTGAAAACATGCGCACTATGAAATACCCTCTGCATTAAAAATATTTTACCCACATTATTTTATAAAAAAAAACTCACTAAATTTCATATTTTCGTAAAGGATGATGATCAAACAAATGCAATGATTTGTTTTATCAATTATAAATAATTAAATAACCTAGAAAGTTTGTTATTAAAAATTTAACTCCTACAGGGTTTAAGAGTCTACATACAAAAAGCTTAATGGCGTCAACGAAGAGGCAAACCAATGTAGAACATTTTCTCAATTCGACACATGCAATCCATACATATGCGCACACTTATTGTGAGATGCACACATGCAAACATATCATGCTCGGCCTCTGTCTCTGTCTGGATATGTCAGGGTTTGAATGTGCAAAGACGATGAGAGATGAATATTCTCATTCTGTAAGATTTCTCGATGCGCGCTGCTTTTGTGCCAGCAGAGCTCGTTCTCATTCCCTTTGCACACACAAACACTGATATTTCTTAATATTGCGTACATAAGATTTCTGCGCCTGAACTTTGAATACACTATACATTTAAAAATAATAATTCATAATCAAATTAAACCAAGCACCCGTATATTAATGTAAATAAAACACTATTACAATATTGTTTAGTTCAAGTTTGCTTAAAAATAAAACTACAAATATGTATATACGCTTGATAGGCTTAATATAAACAAGACATCAGTTTATATTTGCAGTATAATTTTTACAAAGTATGGTACCCGGTTATGGAAGGGTAAAGCTTTGCCCAAAGTCGACTGAAAGCGAACACATGCAAACAGCTTCGGCCGACGATTTTGACGATATTTGTTAATTTTGGCATAATTTAAAAAAAAAACAAGTGGGCTCCGGCTACAGTCGAGTGTGCTCGTACTATCAAGTGCGTATTTTGTTAGTTTGGTTGAGATACCTTAAGCAACAAAAAAGTTTTTCATACCAAAACTTGATTTTCGACTGATCGTTCCTATGGCAGCTATATGATATAGTAGACTGATTTTAGCCAAGTTTGGTCAGAATGTATGGGACCATCCCACATGCATATTGTCTCAGTTTGGCTAAGATATCTCAAGCAACAATAAAGTTTTTCATACCAAAACTTGATTTTCGACTAATCGTTCCTATGGCAGCTATATTATATAGTGTTTCGATTTCCACCAGATTTGATCAGGATGTATAGGACCATTCCACATGCATATCCTGTCAGTTTGGTCAAATTATTTTAAGCAACAAAAAAGCTTTTCATACTCAAACTTGATTTTGTACTGATTGTTCCAATGGCAGCTATATGATATAGTGGTCCGATTTCAACCAAATTTGTTTAGGATGTATAGAACCTTCCTAAATGCATATCCTGTCAGTTTGGTCAAGATATTTTAAACAACAAAAGAGATTTTCATACTAAAACTTGATTTTGAACTGATCGTTCCTATGGCAGCTATATGATATAGTGGTCCGATTTCAACCGAATTTGTTTAAAATGTATAGGACCATCCGAAATGTAAATCCTGTCAGTTTCGTTGGGATATTTCAAACAACAAAGAAGTTTTTCATACTAAATCTTGATTTTGGGATGATCGTTCCTATGACAGCTATGATATAGTAGTCCGATTTCAACCAAATTTGATCAGGATATATAGAACTTTCCTAAATGCATATCCTGGCAGTTTGGTCAAGATATTTTAAACAACAAAAGAGATTTTCATACTAAAACTTGATTTTGAACTGATCGTTCCAATGGCGGCTATATGATATAGTGGTCCGATTTCAAGCAAATTTGTTCAAAATGTAAAGGACCATCCGAAATGTAAATCCTGTCAGATTCGTTGGGATATTTCAAACAACAATTTTGGGCTGATCGTTCCTATGACAGCTAAATGATATAGTGGTCCGATTTCAACCAAATTTGATCAGGATGTATAGGACCAAACCAAATGCATATTCTGCTAGTTTAGTCGTGATATTTCAGACAACAAAAAAGCTTGATTTTCGACTGATCGTTCCTATGTCAGCTATATGATATAGTAGACCGATTTTAGTCAAGTTTGGTCAGGATGTATGGGACTAACCCACATGCATATTGTCTCAGTTTGGGGAGATATCTCAAGCAACAAAAAAGTTGTTCATACTAAACCTTGATTTGCGACTGATCTTTCATATGACAGCTATATGATATAGTAGCCCGGTTTTACCCAAGCAGTAAATTTCATATTTTCGTAGAGGATGATGATCAAACAAATGCAAAGATTTGTTTTATCAATTATAAATAATTAAAAAACCTAGAAAATTTGTTATTTAAAATTTAACTCGTGCAGGGTATGAGAGTCTACATACAAAAAGCTTAATGGCGTCAACGAAGAGGCAAACCAATGTAGAACATTTTCTCAATTCGACACATGCAACCCATACATATGCGCACACTTATTGTAAGATGCACACATACAAGCAGATCATGCTCGGCCTCTGTCTCTGTCTGGATATGTCAGGGTTTGTATGTGCAAAGAGGATGAGAGATTAATATTCTCATTCTGTAAGATTTCTCGACGTGCGCTGCTTTTGTGCCAGCAGAGCTCGTTCTCATTTACTTTGCACACACATAAATCAATATGGCGTACATTAGATTTCTGCGCGACGTACCTGAAGTTTGAATACACTATACATTTAAAAATGATAAATTATAATAAAATTGAACTAATCACCCAAATATTAATGTAAATATTGCACTATTACAATATTGTTAGTTCATTTTTGTTTAAAACAAGGGGGCTCCGCCCCCTTCTCGCTTCGCTCTCGTGGAGGTGCGGCTACAGTCGAGTGTACTCGAATTGTTCGTATTACATCTGTATGCTCTACTAAACGGATTTAAACCAAATTCGATAATAGTGTTTAAGACAATATAAAATTCCCATTTTGTGAGTTCAGTTGGGATACCTTAAAAAACAACAAACAATTTCATACTAAATATTAATTTTCGACTGACCGTTCCTAAGGCAGCTATGTGTTATATTGTTCCGACTTTAACCCAATTTGATCAGAATATATGGAACCATTCCAAATGCATGTCAGTTTAGTCGAGATATTTCAAACAACAAAATAGTTGTTCATACTAAAACTTGATTTTCGACTGATCGTTCCAATGGCAGCTATATGATATAGTAGTCCGATTTCAACCAAATTTGATCAGAACCATCCCAAATGCGGAACGATTAGTCGAAAATCAAGCTTTAGTATAATAAACTTTTTTGTTGTTCGAGGCATCTAAATCAAACTAACAGAATAAGCATTTGGGATGGTATTTTACATCCTGACCGAGTTTGTTTGAAATCTGATATCAAATAGCTGCCATAGGAACGAATTTTAAGATAAAGTACGAAAATTATTGTTGATATTAGAGATAAGTAAACAGAACTCAAAAATTCAGAATTTTTAATTTGGTTTAAATGGGTTCACTAGATCACATAGATGTAATACGAACTATTAGTCAAAAAGTTAATGCCGCATCATCACGCCTTCGGCATGCCTAACGTAGCGCACATATGACGTATGTCCTATCGGACAGCCAGGGCACAGGGTATTCTACACACACACTCGACTGTAGCCGGAGCCCCCTTGTTTTAATTGTATGCAAGACTAAATAATATGCTTAAATTAAAATAGAAATAATTGCTATTAGTAATAACCAAAATATATATTTAAATTAAATAAAACATATTAGTTTATATTTGTTGTATTCTTTTTCAAAAATATGGAACGCGGCTGTGGAAGGGTAAAGCATTGCCCAAAGTCGACTGAAGGCGAAATTGACGAAACGAGCGCGATTGGCCGATGTGTTTGATGCAGACTCTCAATTCCTGTACGAGTTAAATTTTTAATAACAAATTTTCTAGTTTATTTAATTATTTATAATTGATAAAACAAAGCTTTGCATTTGTTTGATCATCATCATTTACGAAAATATGAAATTAAGTGCTTTTTTTTTTATAAAATAATGTGGGTAAAACATTTTTAATGCAGAGGGTATTTCATAGTGCGCATGTTTTCAGTTTCGCTGGCTGTGCTAGCTACGAGCTCTGCCAGTCGACTGAAGCGGCCACAAAAAAAAGTCCCTTTGGTCGAAGCGTCCACTCTCAAAATATTTCCCAGCCGAGAGTGGACGCTCCGCGAGCAATATCGAATGGCACATTCGTCTGTAAGGGATGAGTTCTTTATAGGTTATTTATACCCTGTGCCCATAGAAAATGGTCATAAAGGGTATCATGGTTTTTTGCAATGTATGTAACAGGCAGAAGGAAGCATCTCCGACCCTATAAAGTATATATATATTCTTGATCAATATCAATAGCCGAGTCGATTGAGCCATGTCCGTCTGTCTGTCTGTCTGTCCGTCTGTTTGAGTCGAAGGATTTCAGAAACTTGAAACTTGGTATGTAGGTTCGTGGATAGCTGGCGCAGATCAAGTTAGTTTTAAAAATTCGATCGGACCACTATATCATATATCTGCCACAGGAACGATCAGTCCAAAGTCAAGTTTTTGTATGAACCACTTTTTTGTTGTTCAAGATATCTCAATCAAACTAATAGAATATGCATATGAGGTGACCAAGTTAAATTGACATCGGATGTCAAATAGCTGCCATAGGAACGAATTTAAAGATATTGTACAAAAATTATTGTTGTTTTTAGAGATAAGTCAATCAAACTCACAGATTCAAGATTTGTAATTTGGTTTAAATCGGTTCACTTGATCACATAGATGTAATACAAACAATAAGTCAAAAAGTTAATGCCGCATCATCACACCTTCAGCATACCTAACGTAGCGCATATACGTATGACCTATCGGAGAGCCAGGGCACAGGGTTTTCTACAGTCGAGCACACTCGGCTGTAGCCGGAGTCCTCTTGTTGCCTAGTGGTATATAGCAGAGAAATGTCCGGCACACAAGTGAAAACGAAGACGAATGCATGAATTTGGTCAATAGCGACGACAATATTAGTTGATTATAAGCAACAACGTAAACTGAAATCGTTTTTGTGGACATAAATTAAATAATTTCGTTTTTTTTGTATTAATACAAATGGAGAATCTACATTAGAAGATGGATGCACCCAATACGAGGTTGTCGAAGGGTAAAGCTTTGCCCAAAAGTCGTCTTGAAGCAATTCTGTTGGCACAAAAGTAACGCGCTTCGAAAAAGCATACAGAATGAGAATATTCAACTTCCATCCTGTTTGCACATACGAACCCTGGTATAGCCAGACAGAGAAAGAAATAAACGAGAGCCAAGAATGATGATTGTATGTGTGCATCTTACAATAAGTGTGCTCATATGTATAAGTTGCATGTGTCGAGATCCGAGTATTTGCAATATTGCTTTGCCTCTTCTTTGGTGCCATTAAAATTTTTTATGTAAACTCTCATACCCTGCACCTGTTACATTTTTAATATAAATTTTTTAGGTGAATAAAATATTTATAATTGAAATAACATATTATTTTTTTTATTTAATCATCAACCATATTAAATTTATTTATTTTTCGATGTTCTTATGATAAAAATGATGAGAATAAAAATTTTTGAGGGTAAAGGGTATTTCATAGTGCGCATGTTTTTAATAGTTGATAGTTTGATAGTTTTTTCTCCAACACAAAAGCTTTCAGTGTCATAATCTCGAGCTCTGGCTTCTACTACACACTTTAAGTGAAATGTATATATATTCAGTCAACAATATTAATTATGAATAATTAATTAATATTGACTAATTTTAAAAAATTCATTAATTACATAATAAATAAAATTTAAATAAAACAAGGGGGCTCCGCCCCCTGCTAGCTTCGCTCGCCTACCCCCGGCTACAGTCGAGTGTGCTCGACTGTACGATACCCTGTGCCCTGGTATTCCGATAGCCCATACCTACTTTGCAAGCCGTTAGGCACGCCGAAGGTTTCATGATGAGGCATTAAATTGTCGACTAATTGTTCGTATTACATGTATATGTTCTACTGAACGGACTTAAACCAAATTCGATCACAATGGATCGTACATAGTAGTCCGATTTCAACCAAATTTGATAACGATATATAGGACTTTCCTTAATGCATATGCTGTCAGTTTGGTCGAGATATTTCAATCAACAAAACAGATTTTCAGACTAAAGCTTGATTTTCGACTGATTGTTCCTATGGAAGCAATATGATATGGCGGACGGATTTCAACCAAACTTGGTCAGAGTGTTTTAAATCAGCCCAGATGCATATTTTGTTGAATTTGTTGAAATATCTCAATAAACAAAACAGCTTTTCATTCTAAAGCTTGATTTTCGTCTGATTGTTTCTATGGCAGCTATATGATTTAGCAGACCGATTTCAACCAAACTTCGTCAGAATGTATGAGATCACCCCAGATGCATATTCTGTTGAATGGGTTAAGATATATAAATAAACAAAAAAAATTTGCATACAAAAGCTTGATTTTCAACTGATTGTTCCTATGGAAGCTATTAGATATATTGCACCGATTTCAACCAAAGTTGGTCAGAATGTATAGGACCATCCTATATTCATATTCTGTTAGATTGGTTGAGATATCCTCTAAAGTGTTTTTTTAATTAAGATATTTCTATTTTATGTAAATATAACATTAATATAAATAATAATAAATAATATATAAATAAATAATAAATATAACATTAAACAATAATAATAAATATTAAAAAAAAATATATATCTGTCCGTGACGGGATTCGAGCCCGCAACCCATGGCCCAAATGAAAATTTTAGAAAAAAACCGACGCTTAACGTACTGCGCCACAGAGCTATTTTATGACTAACTGTTTATTGTAGGCTTCATTATTACTGGACCATAAGTCAAACTTCATATTTATTGGTGTCTAATTGTTTGTAATTGTTGCTGTTAAGGTAAAGCAAATATAGCCAAATTTAGTTGTTTAATATCTTCGCTGTTTATAAGCCGATCGCAAAAAAATTTTAAATTCTTTAAATCTTAAAATCTTTTAAATTTCTAAAATAAACTTGATCTGCTTGCAATATAGACGGACCAACATACCAAGTTTGAAGTCTCTAGCTCTTATAGTCTCTGAGACCTAGGCGCTCTTACAGACTCTAAATCGACTCGGCTGTTGATGCTGATCAAGAATATATGTACTTTATGTGGTCTGCCACGCCTCCTTCTGCCTGATACGCACATTTTTTTTATAACAAAGTTAATAGACCCCTGTACTTTTTTTAAGTAGGGGGTCTAAAAATCTGAACAACGATAATGATAATGAGTTATAGTATGATAATAGTTCAAGTTCGTGATATGCAGACAGATAAGTTACAACAATTTGAAGAACAGAGACAGCCAGATGATTATGAAAGATTTGAAAGATGATTAATGATGTAATTAGTTGATAGATATACCAAACTTTTTTTTTTTGTTTCGACAACACACAACATTTTACTATCAGGAGAGTCAATTTAGTGGAGATGGGGGAAGTTGTGACTCTGAAATCGATAATCATATAAGTGGTAAGTAATTATTTTGTTTTCTCTTTTCTTTTATAGACAACTTAGATGATTATAAACAGATGCTATCTGTCAACTAGTTTATGATAATGGTAAAAGGAATGATTCATTTGCAGAAATACCAACAGATAAATTTTACTTTCAACAAGATTTCTTCACCTTTAGTAATTAAAAACAAATTTTAAAGTCAACTTTCAATTCACCTGACTCTATTGAATATACAAAGACTACCCAATTAGTAAATAACTCGGATAAATATTATTTAGAAAACGATGAAATGAGTGGGGATGATGATGCTGAAAATTTTATTAGTTATCATATTTCTAGATTAAAACAACCTACCAACCATCTTACAGATTTAGAACGTCATTTAGCTAAATACTTGGATGAAAAGCATTTATATGAATTGAGTTTACACGAATTTCAAAATGTTTATGAATCCCCCGCTGAAAATAAAAATTGCTTACAACTTTATAAACATTTATCTTTTATTTTAATTGAATCTACAACTTTTATAAACATTTTATCTTAAACTTACAAAAACTTTATAAACAATTTATATAAAATTACAATTACTTAACATTTTTATACCCTGTGCCCATTTAAAATGGTCAAAAAGAGTATAATGGTTTTGTGCAATATATGTAACGGGCAGAAGAAAGAATCTCCGACCCTATAAAGTATATATATTTTTGATCAGTATCAATAGCCGAGTCGATTGAGCCATGTCCGTCTGTCTGTCCGCCGGTCCGTGTGTTTGAGCCAAGGGATCTCAGAGACTATTATAGCTAGAGACTTGAAACTTGGTATGTAGGTTCCTGGATAGCGGGCGCAGATCAAGTTTGTTTTAAAATTTGGATCGGACAACTACATCATATATCTGCCATAGGAAAGATCAGTCGCAAATCAATTTTTAGTATGAAAAACTTTTTTTGTTGCTTAAGATATCTCATCCAAACGGCGACAATATGCATGTAGGATAGTGCCATACATCCGGATCAAACTTCGTTGAAATCGGTCTACTATATCATATAGCTGCCATAGGAGCGATCAGACGAAATCATGTTTTTGTACGAAAAACTTTTTTGTTGCTTGAGATATCTCCCCAAACTGAGACAATATGCATGTAAGATGGACCCCTACATCCTGACCAAACTTGGTTAAAATCAGTCTTCTACATCATAAAGCTGCCATAGGAACCATAAGTCGAAAATAGAGTTTTAATATGAAAAACTTCTTTGATGTTTGAGATATCTTAACCAATCTCACAGAATCTGCATTTGGGGTTACCGTATAGATTCTGACCAAGTTTAGTTGAAATCGGCTCGCTATATCATATAGCTGCCATAGGAACAATCAGTCCAAAATCAAGCTTTACTAAGAAAAACTTATACATTCTGACCAAGTTTGGTTGAAATCACTGCGCTATATTGTAGTATGTTGTATGCCAAGTGAGCATATGCCCAACATATTGTAGTATATACAATATGTCAAGTGGTCATATGCCCAACTTCTAAGTAAGAGTAACAAATCATAACATAACAACACTTTGTCGCAATGTTTATACAATCACAAATATACATACATAAGTGCAGTAATACGATCCGCCACTTATGCGGACTGGCCGCACCGTGAGATCGCTGGCCTAAGCACTTCTTGAGTATGTACCATCAGTACATATATATGAATATGTATATGGGCACATACGTACTGCAACTCTCTCTCTTTCTCTGCCGACGCTGTTAGCGGCAGAGTTCACTTAGTATATAGTATATTATAAGCAAAATACATATTTGAATAAAACCAAGAGAACACTCTTGACCAGACCCTCAAAGCCAATGGATGTCTTTATTAAATCCAAGAGATCATTAATAACATGGCGACCGTGACAGGACATCGGCAGCAGCAACAACAGTCCATCATAAAATTCCAAAAAAAAACCCATCAAAGGCAGCTCATCAAAGGCAACGAGCATCAGGAACAGCTTTGGGAACTACATTTTCTTGTCTGAGTGAGTAGAGGTTCAATGAATGCTATAGTAAAAAAGAAAAAGACCGGGAGAAGCGGCCTACGAGTACGCCTCCAAAAGAGGAAGGCGGAAATTTTAAAACTATTGTTTGCCACCAACCCACCATTACGTTGGGAGGCAACAATAGCACTACAAGCCGAGCTAGATCAGATTGATCAAGCGCAGAAGGCTAAAGAAAAGCATTCAACCTCTGCCACTACTTACAAAAATATCAAACTAATCGACAATACAATATCCAAAGATACAAGAACACCAAAAGTCCAGCTGAGTAAACCTGCCAAGAAGTGCCCAGACGACTGCAGGGGACCGTTTGAATGTCCTAAGTACAGTGCGTTCTGCAGATACACGTGCAATCACTGCACGGCAGCGGATCCGGACATCGAGCAACATCGGACAAGCAACAACTGAGGACACCAAGCGCGAGAGGCACACCGCCACTTGCGTCAACGAGGGAGCGCCAGCGTGCCAGACCCGGCGACGCCCAGCTGGTGCAGAAGGATGATCAACAGCAGCAGAACTCAGGATGCAGAAGGATGATCAACAGCAGCAGAACTCATATAAGAACACATTTATATAAAAAACAAATATTGTAATTAAAATTAAGACAAACATTGTAAGCGGAAGCGATAACTGCATTGCCCGCTAGAGTATGGCCCGTGAAGCCATACAAAACACTAGGTAGGAGATCGCTGTTGATCGAAATAGAAACAAAAACATAAAAATTAGAATATCAAAACTCTAATATATATATGAGTAGAAACAGTATAAGTAAATTCGACGATATATATATAATAACACCCAAAATGGGTTTAATTGATACCAAAACAGTGGATTCCACTGCAAACGTAATCAATAAGATAGAATCTTCAAATGCTGACTTACAACTAACAAACATATTATTGTCAGTAATCGTTTTTGTCTTGTGTGCGTACGTTATTTATAAAGCTTACATTTTGCACAATAAGTGTATAAAGAAAAGAGCCTTAAGCCAAGCTAACGATTTAGACAAAATCTAAAATAACGTACACACATAAAATAAAATAAATAAAAAAAAAAAGAAAATATATATAAAGTAATGTATAAGGAATAAAAGTAAAAATTAAAACTAAAATAAAATAAATAAAAAGAAAATAAATATATAACGTAATGTATTTGGAATAAAAGTAAAAATTTGAACTAGATAAAAATAGATAAAAGAAAAATGATATATATATATATACATACAATGAATGTTAAAACATGGAATGGGAGCAGTTAACCCAACGAATAAGAGAAATAAAAGAAACATTTGATAAATCTTACAAATGTGTAAGTCAAAATAGAAACATTCAAAAAGATACACTAGATAGACATGCTAAAATTCTTGTACAATCATTCAATGATGCAAGAATACTAGTGCATGAAAATAGATTATTAATAAATAAAACAAACTGGTCAAAAGTATCAAAATTATTGATCAAGTTACGTTCAAATCTAACTAACGTCAAAGTAAAACATCAACTAGATATTTTCATACCAACCATTCTAAATACTCCGTTAACATTAGAATCGCTAGAAGAACAACAATCAGTCAAATTAGACTCAGATTCTGAAAACGAAGAAACTGAGATAAAAGAAACCGATCTAAACGATCTTACAATTCCTGCATTAATAACATTATCAACACAAGATGATGATATAGATCAGGAAAACGAACTGAATTCTAGCTCAGGTACAATTGATTATAAAGAAAATATAGTAACAATGGCAGATCAAATAACCAAAGACAGGGAATATGTGAAGCAAGTTTCGTCTTCCATTCCTGAATTTGATGGCAACAAGTTATCATTGAACAGGTTCTTGACAGCATTACGTATTGTCGAAAGAACAAAAGGTGATCAAGAAGATTTAGCCGTAGAGGTGATTAAGTCTAAAATAACTGGTACAATTTTGTATAAAGTACAAAATGAAACCACGATCACAGGAATAGAAGCAAAGCTAAAAGGCAACGTCAAGGGAGAATCCACTGACGTATTAAAAGCCAAGCTATTAAACATAAAACAAAAAGGAAAAACAGCATCCCAATATACCACTGAAATTGATAAGTTGCGAAAGCAACTAGAAGCAGCGTATATTGATGACGGGTTGGACCCGGACAATGCAGAAAAATTCTCAACTAAAGAATCAATTTCTGCAATGACCAAAAATTGCGAGCATGACAAGCTTCGCATTATACTAGAAGCTGGAAATTTTGTCACTTTCAACGATGTGATGGGTAAATATATCCATTGCAGCACCGAAATGACTGGAAACGCTAGTACTGTTTTGTACCAGCGCGGCCGAAACCCAAGAGGTAATAATTTCCGTTACAACCAAAGAGGTAGAGGAAATGGCCGAGGAGGTTACAACAACAACTTCAATAATTACAACAACGGTAATAATAATTATAATAACAGAAACAATCGGGGAAGAGGTAATAACCGAGGTTATAACCAAAGCCAACAGACAAACAACAATGTTCGAGTTACTCAAAACTCGGAAAACCCGCAGACACCCTTAGATACTCAAAATTAAATAATCATTTTTTATACACTGTGAACATCAATCTTAATATGTTCGTATCATTCAAAAATGTAGCAACTAATACGAAGCTTACATTTCTTCTTGATACAGGTGCAGACATATCATTAATAAAAGAAAGTTCGGATGTCTTTAATGACATACAAAAAGATAAAATCATAAATATTCAAGGCATTGGACAAGGCTTCATCAAGTCCAATGGCCAAGTACACATTGAGCTACAAACAGATAGATACATTATTCCACACAATTTCCATCTAGTAACATCAAATTTTTCAATACCATGTGATGGAATAATAGGTATGGACTTTATTAAAAATTTTAACTGCAAACTAGACTGTGAACCATCTAACGATTGGTTTATAATTAGACCTAATAATTTAACTTATCCAATTAACGTACCAATTACGTTCAATCCTGGTAATAATTCAATATTTTTACCAGCAAGATCCGAAGTTGTCCGAAATTTAGAATTAAATACAACAAACGAAAGTATTCTAATTCCAAATCAGGAAATTACACCTGGTATTTATGTTGCAAATACAGTAGCAACATCCAAAAAAGCATTTGTCCGATTACTGAATACAACCAGTACCGACCAACTAATTACTGTAAATAACTTAAAATATGAACCATTTTCGAATTACGAGGTAATTCAAACAAATCCGAGTTCAAGAAAAGATAAAGTAATAGCTCAATTAACAAAAAATTTTCCAAAACAATTTAAATCACAATTAGTCGATTTATGCACCAAATATAGTGACGTGTTCGGACTTGAGACCGAACCAATCACAACAAATAATTTCTATAAACAGAAATTGAGACTTAAAGATGATGAGCCAGTGTATACAAAAAATTATAGAAGTCCGCATAGCCAAGTAGAAGAAATCCAAAAACAAGTTGGAAAATTAATAGAGAACAATATAGTGGAACCGTCTGTGTCAGAATATAATAGCCCACTTTTATTAGTTCCTAAGAAATCACTTCCTGGTTCAAATATAAAGAAATGGAGATTAGTTATAGACTATCGCCAAATTAATAAAAAACTACTGTCCGATAAGTTTCCACTACCTAGAATTGACGATATTTTAGATCAATTAGGTAGAGCAAAATATTTTTCATGTCTTGACTTAATGTCAGGATTTCATCAAATCGAACTTGATGAAAAGTCAAGAGATCTAACGTCATTTTCAACGAGCAATGGCTCATATCGCTTCACGCGGTTACCATTTGGACTAAAAATAGCCCCAAATTCATTTCAAAGAATGATGACAATAGCATTTTCCGGTCTGGAACCATCTCAAGCATTCCTTTACATGGACGATTTAATCGTTATTGGATGCTCAGAAAAACATATGATGAAAAATCTCACAAATGTTTTTGAACTTTGCAAAAAGTACAATCTTAAATTACATCCAGAAAAATGTTCATTCTTCATGCACGAAGTGACATTTCTTGGTCACAAGTGTACAGATAAAGGGATATTACCTGATGACAAAAAATATGATGTCATCATGAATTACCCAGTCCCACATGATGCGGACAGCGCAAGACGTTTTGTTGCATTCTGCAATTACTATAGACGTTTTATTAAAAACTTCGCTGACTATTCACGGCACATAACAAGATTATGTAAAAAGAATGTTCCTTTTGAATGGACGGATGAATGCCAAAAAGCATTCCAATATCTTAAAAATAAACTAATGGAACCAACTCTGTTACAATACCCAGATTTTAGCAAAGAATTTTGCATAATCACAGATGCAAGCAAACAAGCATGTGGAGCGGTTTTAACTCAAAACCACAATGGACTCCAACTTCCCATTGCATATGCATCAAGATCATTCACAAAAGGTGAAAGTAACAAGAGCACTACAGAACAAGAATTGGCTGCAATTCACTGGGCAATAATACATTTTCGACCATATATTTATGGCAAACATTTTACAATCAAAACAGACCACAGACCATTAACCTATCTATTTTCAATGGTTAATCCAAGTTCCAAATTAACACGCATGCGGCTAGAGTTAGAAGAATACGACTTCACAGTGGAGTATCTAAAGGGTAAAGATAATTTCGTGGCTGACGCCCTCTCACGGATAACAATATCCGATCTAAAAGAAATTCAAACAAAAGTCCTGAAAGTCACTACCAGGCAACAAAGTAAACAGAAAAATTCCTGCGCAGGAAATGAACAAGTAGATTTGCCTAGACAATCTCTTGAAAAAGCTTCTAAGCCCAACGTATACGAAGTCCTTAAAAACGACGAGGTACGAAAATTAGTGACCTTGCGTATAACAGAATCCAAATGTTTATTAAAACAAGGAAATAAAGTTGTAGCAAGAATCGATGTTAGCGATTTGTATTCCAATGGAATCCTTGACTTAGGTCAGTTTTTCCAAAGGCTTGAATGGCAAGCCGGTATACTTCAAATCAGCAAACTCAAAGTGGCACCGAGTGAAAAGATCTTTGAAACAATTTCAATAGACTCTTTTAAAAATATGGGCAATAAAACATTAAAATCAATAAGAGTAGCGCTACTCAAGCCGGTGACCCAAATAAATAATATAAAAGATCAAGAAGCAATACTGTTTACATACCATGACGATCCGATACAAGGAGGTCACACAGGCATAACAAAAACTTTGGCCAAAGTTAAAAGGCATTATTATTGGAAAAATATGACTCGTCATGTCAAAGAGTACATTAATAAATGTCCTAAATGTCTGACGTCGAAAACGACGAAACATACCAGATCACCTATGATACTGACGGAAACACCAATATATGCTTTTGACAGAGTTATAGTAGACACAATTGGTCCACTACCACGTTCAGAACATGGGAATGAATACGCTATCACTTTAATATGTGATTTGACAAAGTATTTAGTAGCAATTCCTGTTGCAAACAAAAGTGCAACAACTGTCGCAAAAGCTATATTTGAATCTTTTATTCTGAAGTACGGTCCAATGAAGACGTTCATTACGGACATGGGAACAGAATACAAAAATTCCATTATTAACGACCTGTGCAAATATTTAAAAATAGATAATATAACATCTACAGCACACCACCACCAGACATTGGGTACCGTTGAAAGAAGTCATAGGACATTCAATGAGTACATTCGTTCATATATTTCAGTAGATAAAACTGATTGGGACATATGGTTACAGTATTTCGTGTATTGTTTTAACACAACACCATCAGTAACTCATAACTATTGTCCATATGAACTAGTATTCGGTAGACAAAATAACTTACCAATACAATTTAATAGCATAAATACCATAGACCCTATATATAATATAGAAGATTACTCTAAGGAAGTTAAATTTAGATTAGAAAACGCGTATAAGAGAGCTCGAATACTTTTAGAAAAGAATAAAATTAAGCAAAAAGAAATAAATGATAAGAAAGTATTAGATTTTAAAATAGAAATAGGAGACCAAGTTTATTTAAAGAACGAAACAGGTCATAAATTAGAATCTTCTTATATAGGACCATTTGAGGTCATTAGCATAGAAAAGAATAATAATATAATAATAAAAAACAAGAAAAATAAAGAGCAAAAAGTGCATAAAGATAGACTAAAAAAGATAAATAAGTAAAAAAAAAAAAAATAAGTATATATATATATAACATTTTTATCAAACAAAAAAAAAAAACAATTTTGTTTTTATTACATTTTAAATTTTTACTCTTTTTTAAACTTTAAAATTTTAAACCTTACATAAATACAACATAGTATATAATGCTATAAAAATAAACAATATTATTAATCATTTTTATATTAAATAACTACACTATATTACGTTATTTTTTTAAAAAAGGGAGGTGTAGTATGTTGTATGCCAAGTGAGCATATGCCCAACATATTGTAGTATATACAATATGTCAAGTGGTCATATGCCCAACTTCTAAGTAAGAGTAACAAATCATAACATAACAACACTTTGTCGCAATGTTTATACAATCACAAATATACATACATAAGTGCAGTAATACGATCCGCCACTTATGCGGACTGGCCGCACCGTGAGATCGCTGGCCTAAGCACTTCTTGAGTATGTACCATCAGTACATATATATGAATATGTATATGGGCACATACGTACTGCAACTCTCTCTCTTTCTCTGCCGACGCTGTTAGCGGCAGAGTTCACTTAGTATATAGTATATTATAAGCAAAATACATATTTGAATAAAACCAAGAGAACACTCTTGACCAGACCCTCAAAGCCAATGGATGTCTTTATTAAATCCAAGAGATCATTAATAACAATATCATATAGCTGCCATAGGAACAACCAGTCGAAAATCAAGCTTTAGTATAAAAAAATAGTTGTAAAATGCCGGTTTCTAGCCACTTTTGGAGGTGTTGGTAACGGTACAGTGATTTCTGGGTGGGGGATTAGTGATGCATGGTTTCACAAAGGATCAAGGGAAAAGTGGGAGGGGGAGAGGAGATTAGTGATGCTCATTAGCATAAAGGGTAGTGGGAGGGGGTATGCTGATCGTGTATAGGGGGTGCTTTTGTAAGCCTGCATTGAGAAGTGTGGTCGAGAGGGGGGTTGTGTCCATCATAAACACTCTCTGGGGATGACACGAGAATTATGGGTATGCATTGAGCTGTGCGCGGCTTGTACTCACCCTCGCATTCCGATAGTGAAGAAAACCTGTTACTGACGTCAGTAAATGGGTCAGAGGTCAAGGGGCAGGTAAGTATTGTTTTGTTCACGGATTTGTCTACCCTCGCATCCCGATTGTAAGAAAATCTGTCTCGAGTATTTCACACCCCTCATGAGTACCTGCGCGATCTTTGAAATTAGAACAATAAAGCCCACCCTGTGTTAATAAAAAGAAAACTAGATATGGTGGTTTGTTGAACAATTTCATTATTTACAAAACTATAATATAATAACGTAACATAATATCCAATGCCTCCATTTTGGTACAGGGATAAGTACAGGCAACGAAAACTCTCCGGTCCACTTGTTGTATTATCTTTTGACCAAGAACAAGATGATAAGTGCATTCCATATTACCGTTTGTTTCGTCGGGGTGCAGAAGCTCCAGATAAGCAGTAGTTAAACTCAACGATTTTTCTTAATTCACTTTAATTAGGTTTAAGTTGGCTTCACTTGATGACGGTAAGAAACAAAGGGGCTTACAAAATGACTTAGCATAGTTACAATGAAATCGATAGTCACAGCCTTTCGATAAATTCAGGATTAACTTAGACCTAGAGGATAGCCGGGATCTGGAAACGCCGGAATGAAACCTTAAGTTGGATTGCTTGATTAAGCGATGTCAACATTCGCACCCCCCCCCCCCCCCTTTGCACAGAGTAGCAAAAGAACTGAGAGAGGGGGAAGCGGATTTAGGCGCTACATTGCCGGAGTGGATCCATCCGAATACGGTGCTTTGGGCTAGCGGAAGGCCACCTTGGCTGGACATGAAGCCCTGGCGGAGGATGCTGGGATAGACATCCGATCCCAACACCATGGCAACGGTGCTTGGCCGATGGTACTGCTCATCTGCGAGCGCTAGGTTCTAAAAGTGCTTGCGCACTCCGTCCCCCAACGCCTGCAGAGGAGTCGGGAATTGGAGATCAGGTTCCATTTTGAGGACAGCTTCGAAATTGGGCTCTGTGGTTGTGGTCGGGCTTATGATGGCATAACCGGTCCTCGCCAACGCTGATATGCCGCAGCTTCATGGTCAACGCGAGTGAGGCGTTGATCGTACTCACGGCTGCGCATGGATCGATGAGGGCTCGGGGGTCAAACGTCGTCTCTCCGTTGTACAGCAGTGAGCAGTGAGACCAGCGTAGGCGGATTCCTGGAGCCGGAGGGAGACCGGGAGGTGGACGGAGACCGAGAGCGTGCCGGCGCGGGACGAACTGCTTCATGGATATGGAGCAAGGTATGATGTGGATCACGGCAGACGCGACATCTATCGTGACCTCAGCAGGATGGCCCGGAGAGCTGATGCGCTAAGCAGTTTGCGCAGTACTTATTCACCAACACCGCTCGGAGCCGTTTCTACGCCGTGAGACGCAGAAAGCGCTTGCACTTGCGCAGCGGGTGCATGCCGCGATAGACTCGGCAGCGGAAGGAAGCTCGAGTTGCTGAAAATAGAAAATACTGGAGTTATTAATTAATCAGTTCTTGAACAATTATTGCTGCTTTGGAGTGTTCGGATCGACAGGAAGAAACAAGAGCTTGACTATTTGCTGTTTGACAACTCCGTGAGAGGTCTGGTCATCGACCACACGGACCTTATCGTCAGCTCTGGGATAAACAGCAAGTACGCGTTCGAGACGCCATTCGTTCGATGGGAGATTATCTTCTTTGACGATCACTAAATCGCCAACTTAAGGGTTTCTATCTGGAAATTGACATTTGTTGCGCTTCTGCAGCTCTTTCAAATACTCCTCCTTCCAGCGATTTCAGAACTGCTGGTTGATCGTCTTCAGCCGCTGCCATCGGTTTATGATAGACATAGCGGGCTCGTTGATCTCAGGTTCGGCTATGGACATAAGAGGGCCACCAATTAGGAAGTGCGCAGGAGTGAGAGCCAAAAGATCCGTGAGATCTTCTGACATTGGAGAGATGGGTCTGGAATTTAGACAGGCTTCAACCTTATTCAACAAGGTCGCGAATTCTTCGAACGTATATTTCGAGACGGATGTCGATTTGTGGAATAAAGTTATAAAACTTTTTACCCCTGCTTCCCACAGGCCGCCATATATGGAGCGCCTGGTGGATTGAAGTGCCATGATAGCCTGTGATGGCTGAATTTGGAAACAACGAGAGCCTTGGTAGCTTCTAGAAAGTCGTGAAGGTATGAGAATCGGAATGCATACGGAATGAACAGCCGCGCCTCGCTACGAACCTCGCGAAGGCGGCCAAAAGCTTCTCAGAAGTCAAATCAGAGGTGGGCTCTAAGTGTAATAAATTTGGGTGAACTAGTTTAATTGTTAGGTACTGGAATGCCTTTTCACATTCTGTTTTCCATTCAAATGGGACATTCTTTTTACATAATCTTGTTATGTGCTGTGAATATTCGGCGAAGTTTTTTATAAAACGTCTATAATAATTGCAAAATGGAACGAATCTTCTAGCGCAGTCTGCGTCCGTAGGGACAGGATAATTATTGATGACGTCAAATTTTTTGTCATCTGATAAATTCCTTTATCTGTGCATCTGTGACCTAAAAACGTCACCTCGTGCATAAAAAATGAACTTTTTTCTGGATGTAATTTCAGATTGTGTTTTCTACAAAGTTTGAAAACATCTGTTAAATTTTTAATCATATGTTCAGAACAATCAATAACGATTAAATCATCCATGTAAAGGAAAGCTTGTGTAGGCTTAAGGCCTGAGAATGCTATTGTCATCATTCTCTGAAATGAATTGAGCGCTATTTTTAAACCAAATGGTAATCGCATGAAGCGATATGAACCATTGCTTGTTGAAAAAGACGTTATATTTCTTAAGCTTTCCTCAAGCTCAATTTGGTGGAAACCTGACATTAAGTCAAGGCATGAAAAATATTTAGCTCTACCCAATTGATCAAGAATATCGTCAATTTCGGGGAGTGGAAATTTATCTGACGGCAATTTTTTATTTATTTGGCGATAGTCAATTACTAATCGCCATTTTTTCTCTGTAGAACCCGGAAGGGATTTCTTTGGGACTAATAAAAGTGGGCTGTTATAGGGTGAAACAGACGGTTCAACAATATTTTGTTCAATTAACTTTCCAACTTGATGCTGGATTTCTTCTATTTGGCTATGCGGACATCTATAATTTTTTACATATACTGGTTCATCATCCTTAAGTCTCAATTTTTGCTTATAGAAATTGTTTGTTGTGATTGATTCGGTTTCAAGTCCGAATACATCACTATACTGGGTGCATATTTCTTTAAGTTGTTTCTTAAACAAAGTTGGAAAATTTTTCTTTAATTTATTAATTACAGACTCTTTTTCTTTAGCAATAGTGTTTGCAATATAATCACCCGGTTTTATTTCCTGATTTGGAATTAAAAAGTTTTCTTCTGCTGAAGACAACTCTATTTTGCGTATCACTTGGGATCTTGCTGGTAGAAGTGTGGAATTAGTACCAGAACTAAATGTTATTGGAACATAGAAAGGATACGTTAGGATTTGTGGTCTAATTATAAACCAATCCTCGGAACTATTGTAATCTAATTGGCAATTAAATTTTTTTATGAAATCTAATCCTATTATTCCATCGCAAGGGATTGCGAAATCTGAATGAAGTAGATGAAATTTGTATGGAATAATGTATTTGTCTGGAGGTGCCTGCGAGTTTCGCGAAGTATTTTGGGCAACTCGAACATTGTTGTTATTGTTATTGTTGTAATTGTTTCTGTTTTGGTTATTGCCTCGGTTGGAATTATTCCAACCTCGGTTATAACCTCGTCCACCTCTATTGTTGTTTCTATTATTATTATTATTGGCATTGCAGTTACCGCGGCCATTGCCTCTACCTCTTTGAGGATAGTAACTACCTCCTCTATTATTGCGGCCTCGCTGATATAATACTGTACTTGAACTTCCAGTCATTTCTGTGCTGCAATGGATATATTTACCCATTACATCATTGAAAGTAACGAAGTTACCAGCTTCCAGCATTACTTTCAGTTTCTCATGCTCACAATTTTTAATCATTGCAGAAATAGACTCGTTGAGAATTTTTCTGCATTGTTTGGGTCTAGGCCGTCATCAATAAAGGCTGTTTCCAATTGCTTTCGCAAATTATCCATTTCGGTTGCATACTGGGAAGCAGTTTTGCCTTTTTGTTTTATATTCAGTAATTTAGCTTTTAATACGTCGGGAGATTCTCCTTTTACGTTATCTTTAAGCCTGTTTATTATTCCGGATATAGTAGATTCATTTTGTACTTTTTACAGAATTGTGCCGGTTATTTTTGATTTAATAACCTCAACTGCTATATCCTCCTGGTCGCTTTTAGTTCTTTCCACAATGCGTTAAGCAGTTAGGAATCTGTTTAATGATAACTTTTTACCATCAAATCCAGGGACTGAAGAGGAAACCTGCTTCACGTATTCCCTGTCTAAGGCTACCTGGTTAGTCATTGTTTCTGTATTTTCTTGGAGCGTTTCAATGTCACTATCAATATCAATATCAATATCTGGATTGATTATTTGGATCTTCTGGGATTGTTATTACAATACTCCGTCTAGTACCAATATTATGTAATCTGGTTTTTAAAGTTTTTACAATTTTCTGACATATATTTTTATGCTCCTGCGTTAATTTATCATTAACTTTGTTTATTGTAGTTACTATGTTATTATATTGAGCTGTTAATATTTGCGCGTGATATACCAATGTATCTGACTTTATTGTTTGATCAGAATTGATACATTTGTATGATTTTTCGAACTTGTCTTTATAATCATTTATTTTCTTTGCTAATGCATTCCATTCCATTGTTTAATAGAAAATGGAGTTTTTAGCGTTGTATGCGCAGCATCAATATGGTTTCTGTGCCTAGTATTGCATGTGCCATTATTATATCATATTATATCATTTCTAAATTGCCTGCTCTACTTGCATATCTTTTCTTTATGCACTTATTGTGCAACTTATATAATTAAGTTAGTACATTTGCTAATAAAAGAACAACAATTATTATAAGCATAACCGTTATTACTTTTAAATCTACTGAGACAGTTTCGACATTATTAATTACATTTGCGGTTGAATCCGCTACTTTCGATTCGTGGTCTAACATATTTTCTACTTTAAATATTTTATCGTCTTTTGAGATTGCATTCGAAAGCATTCAATTTTAATTTCGGAGTTGCGCGCTCTCTTTAGCGCTGCCGGTCCCCGAAGATGACTTAGCTTGGAACGTTAAATGGTGCCGGTGCTGGTCCTCGCACAGGCTGTTGGGACGCCGGTGCTGGTCTTCTCACAGGCTGTTGGGGCGCCGGTGCTGGTCTTCTTGAAGCATGTATAGCTGCAATGCGGCGACTCTAATGGTCTAGGGCAGTCCGTTGGGCATTGTTTCTTCGGTTTAGTTTTTAGTTGTTTCTTCTGTGGCACTGGTTGAAATACTTTAGAGTTTATTAATGTTATATTTTGAAGAGTGCTTTCATTCGTAGAGGTTGAGCTTTTGTATTTTTGCTGAATCGACTCGATATTGTCGATTTCAGCCTGTATTTTACTGCCTGCTTCCCAACTTATTGTTGTGTTGGGGGCAAATAACAGTTTAAGGAGTTTGGCTTTTCTTTCCTTAAGCCTTTTTTGTACTCCACTGCGCCTATTTTTAGGCATTGCTCATCACCTTTACTTACTCAGTATTTATTTCCATGTTATATATATTTAATATACTTAACATGTTCGTGACACTTGTCAAGGTCGCCAAGTTATATTAGGTTATATTATGTTAAAAATAAGAACACGTCTTGTTGGTAGATAGGTTTTTATGAGACTGATCGTTCTCCTTTATTCAGTTATATTCAGAGGCTTATTACATAGAATATTATAAGTGAGCTCTGCCGCTAAGAGCGTCGGCAGAGAGAGAGAGAGTTGCAGTACATATGTGCCTATGTAGTTGTATATATATACATATATACATATGTACAGATGGTACATACTCAAGAAGTGCTTACGCCAGCGATCTCACGCTGCGGCCAGTCCGCATAAGTGACGGATCCTATTACTGCACTTATGTATATTTATGATTGTATAAACATAGCAACAAAGTGTCGTTATGTTATGAGTTGTTACTCTTACATTTAAGTTTGGCATATGACCACTTGTTATATTGTATACTCTACAATACTGTGGGCATATGCTCATTTGGCATACAACATACTACACCGCCCCTAATCGGTCGCCAGGGCCCCTTTAGATAGTACGCCGGGGAGGCGGTGGGGTTGGCAGATGGTCAGATCCGCGACCCGTTGTGTACAATTGGCCACAGAGTAGGCTGATATTGCATAGGTACTGGTGTTGCGTCCTTACTAGTAGATGCGTAGTTTATCACAAGGGCTAAAGTCGCGCAAACTTCGGCCTGGAAGTATGCAGCCTCGGTAAGTAAGGAGCGCCATCTGTCGGTCAGAATACTCCTCCTTGCAAAAATGCTAGTCCGACTGAAGTAGTTGTGGTAACCATAAGGTATGTTTACCACCAGCAAGCTTTGTCTACAAGGCATACAGACTAATTTTATTATTTAGCCATTCTGCATGCGATCAGTACATGCTGCTGCATGCTTTGGCCCAAAAGTATGTATGGTTACTTAGAACCACTTTGTTATGTATGTTTTATCATATATTTATTGTTTCTTATTAAAGCTTATAAACATTACAATTCTGCGCGTCGCTTTTAGGAAGGGTTGATTTCTCATTCTTATCGATATCTTTTTTTTTTTCCTACTAGCAGCTTATCGTTATCTGATAACTTCTTACTTTCTACATTATGTCGCTAGAGGCCGCCACAGTACTCCCCCTCCAGTGACATTGTCACGAATTGGAAAACCGGACCCGAAAACGTTTTTCGTATGTCCGGGCATTACTGGGATGTCTTTGCTGTACCTCCAAATTTTCGTCATCCTTAATGAAAAAAGCGGGCGTTGGATGATTTCATACGGTCCGGAATATGGTTGTTCAAGCGGCTGCTTGACGGAATCGGTACGAATAAATACACGAGAACACTGCTCGATGCCTTTAATCAAGAACATCTTAGCCTTGATGTAATGAGATGTTTGCGCTGGTCGTATACGGCGCATGTGCTCTCGAAACTTAGACAAGAAAGTAACAGCATTCGTGTTAGAGTCCAGATCCTCAAAAAATTCATTGGGTATTCGAAGCGGTGCTCCATATAACATCTCTGCAGTGGACGCTTGCAGATCTTGCTTGAAACAAGTACGAAGTCCCAGTAATACCGTCGGTAGTAGTTCTAGCCTTGAAGTGCCTGAGTTGCACATTAGAGCTGACTTAAAAGATCTGTGCCACCTTTCAATCATGCCGTTGGACTGAGAGTGATACGCCGTCGTGTGAATTCGCTTGCTACCAACTAATTGAGCCAACTCATTGAAAATAGCGGACTCAAACTGAGTGCCTTGATCGGTAGTAATCGTCTTTGGAGTTCCAAATCGTGATATCCAAGTGGACCAAAACGCAGTTGCTACGGTTTCTGCTGTTATATCTTTCAGTGGCACGGCTTCAGGCCAGCGGAAAAAAACGGTCGATCATCGTTAGGCAATAACGATATCCTTGATCCAATGGCATGATCACGATGTCTTGATGTACGTGGTCGAATCTTCCATCTGGAACGTTGATCTTGTCAGGCACAAGATGATTATGTTTATGAATTTTTGAGCGTTGACATGCCAAGCAGTTTCTGCACCAACTTATGATTTGGCGATTCATCGAAGGCCAGACGTATTTTTGGCGAATCTGTTGCACTGTAGATCTGCCACTCGGATGCGACAGATTGTGAACAAAGGCAAATACTTGGTGACGAAGGGTCTCTGGAACATATGGTCGAACATATCCAGTTGATACATCGCAATAGATTGATATGTTTTAATCGTAGCGTACTTTCTGAAGTTTTAGCGATGAATTGATGTGCAGTAATTGTTCCAGTTCAGGATCTTCCTCCTGTTCCTGTTTGAAATGTGCCAAATCAACTGCTGTCGGTGAAGTTATTGTACATAGACGAGAAAACGCATCTGCAACAGAATTGTCTGTGCCCTTAATGTGTACAATCAGAGTAGTGTATTGTGAGATGAATCCCAGTTGTCGAAGTTGTCGCGGAGACATCTTTTCGGGGCGCTGTTGAAATGCATACAGTAATGGCTTGTGATCTGTCTTGATAATGAAAGTGCGGGCTTCGATCATATGCTTGAAATACTTTACAGCTTCGAAGATTGCGAGAAGTTCTCTGTCGTAAGTGCTGTAATTCTTCTCTGTATTGCTGAGCTTTTTGGAGAAGAATCCTAGTGGCATCCAGTCGTCGTCTGACTGTTGCTTCAAAACAGCTCCGATGGCAACCTCAGATGCGTCGCACACTAGAGCAATCTTTGCATTTGGGGTCGGAAAAGCAAGAAGTGCAGCGTCAGCCACACTTTGCTTGCAAGTTTCGAAAGCTGTGGAAAGTTCCGGTGTCCAATTGATTTTTCGTTGATCGTTCTTCTTGACATCTCGTAACAGTTCCAGTAGTTGATAAATGCGGGTTTCAGCACAGTTTTGGAGGTGGGGTAAAGGGTCATTAATTTTCGTGGTGGGGGATTAGTTATGCATGGTTGCACAAAGGGTTGAAAAGTGTTGGTGAGGGGGGGTTGTGTCGATCGTAAACAAGTGTTAGTGAGATGACAGTTTGACAGGTGGTGGGAAAAGTGTACTAATATTTGGTATGCGAGAGTTAATTTATGACCTCTTTAGGTTAAGACTGTGAATTAGGGTGAGGATGAGGGTGTGGGTGCGATCCACGTGCGATCCCGGTATGTGTTTATGTGTATGAGAATGTCAAAGATTCAAGATTGTACATTAGGTTGAGGATGAGGGTGTGTGTGTGTGTGTGTGATCCACGTGCGATCCCGGTATGTGTTTATGTGTATGTGAATGTCCAAGTGTGAATACGGGGTTGCACGGGACTATGAGCATGCATTGAGCTATGCGCGCCGCGGCTTGTACTCACCCTCGCATAGCGATAGTGAAGAAAACCTGTAAACCTGTTGCTGACGTCAGTAAATGGGTCAGAGGTCAAGGGTCAGGTAAGTATTGTTTTGTTTTGATAGACACAAAGTCTACCCAAAACTCACTCTCGCGTCCCGATTGTGAGAAAACCTGCTCCGAGTATTTCACAAGAAAACCTGTCTCGAGTATTTCACACCCCTCATGAACACGTGCGCGATCTTTGAAATTGAAACAAAAAAAACCCACCCTGTGTTAATAAAGAGAAACCTAGATTTGGTAGTTTGTTGAACAATTTCATTTTTATTTATTTGGTATTATTTACAAAACTATCGGCTTTTTATAATAACGTAACATAATATCCAATGCCTCCGTTTTGTAGCGGGATAAGTATAGGCAACAGCAACTCTCCGGTCCACTTGTTGTATCATCTTTTGACCAAGAACAAGATAATAAATGCATTCCACATCTTGATGTCACCATTTCCTGTTCCTCTATTTCCATTATTGTACTTTGTAACTTCACGAGTCGCACGCAGTGCTCCATGAATATTAAATCCTTGAATTGAGTGAGAAACATTTGAATTTGTTTACTCAACATTTTTGATATCTTTATTGACTGCTTGCCAGTTGCTTATTCGTCTGCTAAATTGGAACTGAAAATGTTTAGAATGAAGACTCCCTTTATACCCTTGCCCATTTCATTGTAAATAAAAATAAAACAGTATATATTTGTGTGTGTGTGCTTGGTGCTATTTATTTGGTTATTTTTAAATATTATAATCTTTTGCTTAAGTTAATATAAGATGAAATTAATTTTCTAACTCCATGTTGTCGATTAGCATAGAATGAGCAGGCACAAGTCTCTCGGCCTATCTCATCATTGTCATCGGCCCATTCACAGAATTTGAAGTGTTCACCATATCTTGATATGACAAGATCACATCCTCCATTGTCCATGAACATATCCCTTGTAATGATAAGAAATTGCAAATGCTCTCCAAATATCTCATTGCCATAGTGTTTAAGAAAAAAATTAATTTCGTCCAGAATTGTTCCATTGCTGTTGTTGTAGTTGTTGTTGTTGCTGTTGTTCTTAATCATTATTTGTAGCTGCTTTTGATGTGTGCACGCCTTGAAACTCTAAATGTTATTGATATAAATGTTGACTTCATATTACATTATATCCTTATAAAATTTCAAAATGTTGTAGCCATTATTTAGTGCACAAACTCCCTCATGGCGGTGTATTTTACAAAACGGAAACGGGTTTCCCTTTAGAGTATCTAGTGATGGACATCCAAGTTCCTCAACGTCAATTAAATGTTGATCCCTTAAAATTTTTTCCAGAAATCGTTTCTTTTCAAGACCTTTACATAGAATCTCTTTTCCTGTAGTAATTTTCCTCAGATAATTTCGTGTTTGATTAAAATAGTTGAAGCCATTGTTCCAATGTATTTTGTGGTGGTTTTTGGTAAGCCAGCTAGCAGTTTTTCGTGACTTTTTATTTAATTGATTAAAATTAAATGAAGCCCGTATAATGAAATGATTATTAAGTCTAGATTCTTCACCAAATGCTATTCCAATTTCCTTTGCAATGAACTTGTTGTTATTATCAAAAAATCCTTGAACATCAACTGCAACATTATCTTCGCTCATTTTCTATATGTAGATTGTTAGACGACTCTTTGAACTAAACCGCTTAAAGGATTGTACTCGACTAAACGCTCATGAATGAGAAGACAATATACTTGAGTATTTTCATCACTTGACACTTTTAATTCAGTTGAAATTCTCACATCAATGGGACCAGATTTCACCATTTCATTTTGATATGAAAGATCTATTACAACAATAGGTGCTTTAGTTTTAAAGTCGATTGGTGTTAAAAGTGGAAATGCTTCACGATTGTAGTAACTAGTTTGAAAATTAGCATACATTTCATACAGGTGAGCAAAACGTGCCTGACTAAAATCCACATTCAAATCATCATATGGATATGTATCAGAATTCAAGTACACTTTCAAGTTTGATAAATTGTTTGAAATTAGTTGACCGTTTAGTGAGAAGGCTATTATTGCAAAGCGGGGACGTTCTCGGTTAGCAGCTAACTTAACATTCCGAACATGGTGTGTTCCCTGAACCAGCTTGGGGTTAACATACGTGTCCCAACTTCTGAACGCAAGCGATAGATTAGCTCCACTTTTAATAATATCATACATTTTTATTTTTGCAACATCACTGGGAGTTACATGTGGAATTTTCCAAGATATATTTGTCATTTCTAATTGATGTGTTTGACCACCCCTAGTTTTGTGATAGACGTCTTCCAGATTTTTGGTTAGTAATAGTACAAGCTCATGCTTACAGTTTAACAGAACCTTTGTATAGTCTTCAGCAAAACCCAACAAATTTTTTAGGGGAACGGAAAAATTAAAATTAGCATTTGTTTGGATATCACTTCCTCCAGTCCATCCAGAATTTAGAAGAGTTCGACTATTAAGGTTGGTCAATGAGAGATAGTTTTTAAGGGTTGAAGTGACACCTACGAACCGCGTTCTGTCAACCTCACAACCATTTATTTCATATTTTATTTCATCCAAAAACAAGTGAGCTCCGGCTACAGTCGAGTGTGCTCGACTGTAGAATACCCTGTGCCCTGGCTCTCCGATAGGTCATACGTATGTGGGCTACGTTAGGCATGCCAAAAATGTGATGATGCGGCATTAACTTTTTGACTAATTGCTCGTATTACATCTATGTGATCTAGTGAACCGATTTAAGCCAAATTGCAGCTTCTGAATCTGTGAGTTTGGTTGACTTATCTCTAAATACAACAATAATTTACGTACTATATCTTAAAATTCGCTCCTATGGCAGCTATATGATATAGTAGACTGATTTTAGCCAAGTTTGGTCAGAATGTATGGGACCATCCCACATGCATATTGTCTCAGTTTGGCTAAGATATCTCAAGCAACAAAAAAGTTGTTCATACCAAAACTTGATTTTCGAATGATCGTTCCTATGTCAGCTATATTATATAGTGTTTCGATTTCAACCAAATTTGATCAGGATGTATAGGACCATTCCACATGCACATCCTGTCAGTTTGGTCAAATTATTTCAAACAACAAAAAAGCTTTTCATACTCAAACTTGATTTTGTACTGATTGTTCCAATGGCAGCTATATGATATAGTGGTCCGATTTCAACCAAATTTGTTTAGGATGTATGGAACCTTCCTAAATGCATATCCTGTCAGTTTGGTCAAGATATTTTAAACAACAAAAGAGATTTTCACACTAAAACTTGATTTTGAACTGATCGTTCCTAAGGCAGCTATATGATATAGTGGTCCGATTTCAACCAAATTTGATCAAAATGTATAGGACCATCCGAAATGTAAATCCTGTTAGTTTCGTTGGGATATCAAAAAACAACATAAAAGTTTTTCATACTAAATCTTGATTTTGGGCTGATCGTTCCTATGACAGCTATACGATATAGTAGTCCGATTTAAACCAAATTTGATCAGGATGTATAGGACCAAACCAAATGCATATCCTGCTAGTTTGGTCGTGATATTTCAGACAACAAAAAAGTTTTTCATACTAAAACTTGATTTTGTACTGATCGTTCCTATGGCAGCTATATGATATAGTGGTCCGATCCAAATTTTAAAACAAACTTGATCTGCGCCCGCTATCAAGGAACCTACATACCGAGTTTGAAGTCTCTAGCTTTTATAGTTTCTGAGATCCTTTGACTCAAACAGACGGACGGACAGACGGACAGACAGACGGACATGGCTCAATCGACTAAATATGCCATACAATTATTTTTAAGTGAGGCAACAACGACCTCTGTCGACATAACATTTTCGGCTGATACTTTTTTAATAATTCCTTGAAAGTTAAGATAGCTCTCGTGGGGGAGCACATACAAGTCTTGATTTTGGATAGTAATTCGAATTTCATCATTTGGTTTAAATGTCTGTTGATATGGTGAATATGTGTTATATTCTTTCTTTGAGATACTTTCGTCTGAGGAAGGCTTTACCGGAAAATATATTATTTCAATCATTTTGTTTTCGTACTTGTTATGCTCGAAGCTTGAAACCCAATGATTTTAAAAAAAATTTATTTTTTAATGTTAGAGAGCTCCTCTTTCGGTTTGATCCTCTTCCTTTAACTTTGCAGCTAGAAGTGCAAGGTTGGTGGGATATGACCGCTCTTTTATTATATATAATCATTCTATCTTTCGCAAATGTAATCGAAGTGTTACGTTTTCACCACGTAAATTCAACAAATCCCCGTTCTGATCAGTTAAGTGTATTGATAGTGTACTTTTTTCTCTGCAGTTGATTGGTAAGTAAATGAGATTGCGAGGAATCACATTCATTTTATAGCCTGGAGGGACATTGATTCCAAACTCATATAATATATGATTTGACGTATTATCTACATATGAGCCACTGACAATGTTACATTCCAATCGAATCGTGTTAATTTTAAATATATTTATAGGTTGATCGGACAGATAAGTTTTAGTAGGATGTGGTTTGAGTACATTTTGATGGAAACCAAACAATTCACCAATTGTGTTTCTCTTATTAAAGTATATTGTTTCTTTACTGCTAGAGATTTCCATTTGAAGTGTATTATTATTTCCTTTAATTTTAATGGTATTCTCAAGTTCAGTTCCTTTTAGCTGTGAATATATAACCTCAACAATATCATCGAGTTCATATGAACCGATGGGGATAGTGATTACTTGTTTACCAATGTGAAAAAGATTGTTGCTTGTATCAACATTGGGGATTGAGTTGTACATGTAAAAGTCAACTAGTGCACACTCATATTGTCCATTCAATTCAATCGGTGGGAAATAGTTTGTATTTATAATGGAACTGCTTCCATTTATTGATAATGTTAATGATCTAGTCATTGTGAAATCTAATGTTAAACTGAACATAATATCATAACACTTAAACTTATATTTAAACACACATTTTCAAATTAGAATAAACTGATCGAAACCCATTCTATATCGCCCCTTTTCCATATCATCGTCTTTACTTATTAACAGGAAACCATATTTATCGTTCCAACATTTTTGACAAATTTTCCTGAATGAGTCATAGCTCATGTCTGTGTTAATATGATCACGATATATATGTCGCGTATTAAGGTCATCTTGCTTAAACATAATAATCATGTTTGCATTGTCGCGTATAAGATGTTTTGGTATATGGGTATAAGTTTGACATAAGAAAAACGAATCAATATTTTTGTGTCGCCCCATACAGAAATATGAACGAATATTATCTTGTTTTTCACATGCAACATCATCAAAAATCATAATGGAATTATTTTTGGCTTTACTGGGTGGTAAAACTGATTCATTCTGTGAGAATGTATGATAGCCCATACCTTTAATTGGTTTGATTAGCTTTTCCAAGTACTCATATTTGGGTTGGTACAGACTCATTGAAAACACGTAAATATTTTCAAATTTTAATGCATTGGGACTTTCAATTAGACTAAACATAAGATTTGTCTTGCCACAGTTGGACGGACCAACAATCAGTGCTCTTATTGTGTTGGGTAAGAGAGTACTATGACGTGGGGGTAGCTTTTCACTAGCATTACCCCCCTCAATATTTCTAACAATAATATTTTCTTTTTGCTTTATTAAACGCATATTCCCTCTCAATGTGTTCATTCAATGAGAAACTATCATTGATTAAACAAGCATAAAATGGGTAAACGTTTTTATAATTACATCAGTCATCATTTGAACTGTAAACGGGGCAGTGGTCTTGTAAACAAGTTAATTAACATACTACCGGTTGAAGCACACATACCTGGATATAATTTCTGTGGCCCTGGTACAAAGCTAGAAAAACGATTGAAGCGGGGTGATCGTGGAATAAATCCTTTGGACGAGGCTTGTAGGGTGCATGACATTGCTTATGAACAACATAAGAATTTGAGTGAACGACATAAGGCAGACACAGAATTGCTCAACAGAGCTTGGGAGCGTGTTAAGGCTAAGGATAGTACCCTCGGTGAGAGAGCGTCGGCATATTTGGTCACCAATATCATGAAGTCTAAGAAAAAATTTGGAATGGGTATGAAGAAAAAGGGGGTGAAACGAGGTGGAAAAATAAAAATGAAAAGTTTGTCGTCCGTGGTTAGTGCAGCTAGTCGAGAATTGAAAAGGAAAAAACCTCTAGATATGATTAATGCAAATAAAATTGCACGCAAAACAATTCGTAAAACAATGGGTAGTAAGAAAAATGTTAGAGTTCCACGTTTAATTACTGTACCCAAAGTTGGAGGCTTTTTACCACTTGTACCAATTCTGACTGCACTGAGTGCTCTAGGAAGTCTAGCCTCTGGTAGTGCAGCTGTTGTAAATGCAATTAACAATGCAAGGGCGGCAAAACAACAGTTGGATGAGGGGGCAGGGAGCGTGAAAAGAGTTGCCTTGGGAGAAGGAATGTATTTGAAGCCCTATCGAAAGGGCTACGGATTATACCTCAAACCACACAACAAGGGCTATGGAATAAGGAAACAAAAAAACTATTAAAAAGGCTACCCAAAAGAGCATTAACAAATTTAGACATTGAACATTTTGGTGGAAAATACATCCCGCATTTTCGTGATGTGTTTATGAGAGATACTCTTCCAAAATCACCATACAGTCAGGAATGTGGAGTCATAAATTTGGATGTTTCTTCGTCAAACGGCACACATTGGGTAGCTTATAATAAAAATGGAAATTCGGTACAGTACTTTGATAGTTTTAGAAATCTACAACCACCAAAAGAGGTTGTAAAATATTTGGGAAAGGGAATTAAATACAACTATGAGAGAGTTCAACGTTTTAATTCATACAACTGTGGACACCTGTGTCTTAAGTTCTTACTATCATGTTATAGTGGGGGGAGGGTTTAATATAATCGTTGAAGGCTCAAATAAAAATTAGGGTGTTTTAAGACCGAGTGCAGTGGTTGAGCTATAAAAGATGAGAACAAGTGGACTTGAGCCACACTCAAAGTCAGCACCTCAGTTGGGATAAACAGGTCAAGAAGTCAGTTGATCAACCGCGCAAACAGGTGGGACGGTATCAGTTTCACTACAAAAGCAGATTTATCAACACAACTAATAGGTCAACAGCTACAACGGATACAACAACAACAAGAATAGCTAAAAACAACAACAGCTAAAAGCAGCAACAACTCAAAACAGCAACAGCTAAAAGCAGCAACAGCTCAAAACAGCAACAGCTATAACGGATACAACAACAAGAAGAACAGCAACAACAACAACAACTACAAACAGCATAAAAATGAATCAACCCGAGCTCACCAACAGTAAAATTCAAGCCATTTTTGATGAAGATCATGTTTGTATAAACGTGCTAAAAGATTTTAATGAACGCAATCAGAAGCCACTTCTTTCAAAAACCAAGATGACAGTTGGTGCCACCTACCCCATTCTCAGAGCAAAGCGGAAGAATACAAAGATTGGAGATTCCATTGCTTTAGAATTAGAGCAATACATTCTATACCTACCTGAGCGGTATACAAGTCTTCAAGATGAGACTATCATTGCATTAAAGGATAAGAAGTATTTGGTCATCAAGAGAAATTATGGGAAATTATACTTAGAATTAAACAAGACCAATAAAAATTTGTAACTGTATCAATATTTTTCAATAAAAATTATTTTTTCAAACTATTTAAATTTGAATACACCTGCTCTTTTTATGATGGTAGGAACTTTCAGATATCTATTATATATATAAAAATACATTTCAATTATTTAACAGTATTGGTTGAGAAGTGATTACATACGCACACATCAGTTTTCGTGTGGCCCTTATATACTTTTGAACAGTTTACTATAAACCAGTTTTACTTGACTTAGTCTATATTCGACGGACAGACTTATTTCTTTTTGGTGGTGGCGCTTACATAAATATATTACACCAGCAATGAGTCAACATATTTTGAGTCAGTTGACGAAAGCTAGAAATGCATTGAAAAGAAAATTCGAATCTATCAAACAAAGGAAAACCCTGAATGAAATAGAGTTGGAGAAAACTTTTAAACCCATAACAGAGCCTTTACAGGAGCTAGTTAGCGAGAATAAAAAAATTAAGTTTGTAAAAGTCGAAGACGGTGACAATGACGAAAAGTCAAAATTACAGAAAACTATAAAATCAATAAAACTCAAGTCCACTAACACTAAGGTTGATGACAATGAGAGTTCTAAAAGGGAAGATCACTACTTTGGAAAGAATAATTTAAATTTAAAAAATTATGATGATAGTGAAGAAAGTGAAGCAGACAACGATGAAACAAATTACTTTTCACATTCGAATATTGAAGAAATTTCGCAAATAGAACCGGAGATTGAATCAGAAGTAGAAGATAATGAAATAAACCTTAATATCAGTCAGCTACAGAGAGAGAAACTTTTGGATAATGCTTATGGTCCCCGAAGAAGCACAACAGATTCTCGTTCTTTAATGTTGGGGAACAGTACATTAAATATTAATAATAATAAAATTATATTGTCGAGTGGAAGTAGTTGGACCCTTACTCCTGGTCTATACTCATTAATTTTCCATAATAAGCCTACAGACTATAACAAAAATGACTTGGAAACTTACAAAAAAATTTTAAATGAGACTAGTGTGTATAGAAGAGATTACGACCCAAATAAACAAGTGAAGGGGAGTCGAGCACAAAAATATATAAAAATTATCAAGCCTCTCATAACTACTGATTCAATTCCCTCAGCAATGTCTACACCAAATCGTTCGAAAACAGGTTCAGGACTTATGACCCTACAATCTTCAAAACCAAATTATGTGTATTGGGATGATGTCAATGAATTAGTTGAACGATTACAGATTCTTTTAGCTTCAAAAACACCTGGTTATACTAATCATAATAATGAAATTATAACGATAATAGAAGAATTGCGTGAGGCGAAGATAATATACTAATATCTATAAATATGTAATACAGTTGACAATTGCATTTATAATCAGTATGTCTGTTGACAAGTTCGGTCATTTTATTAATGATAAGGAGCATTCAGAACCCCTGAAAAGAGGCATTAAAACTGGTGTGGGTTTATACATTGATAGTGACGGTAATCTGAATGCTCAACATAGACGAATTAAAAATTGTGGTGGACCGATAGAGGGAAACGATTTAGTAATAAAAGACTATCTTGATAAAAGCATTGAGAAATTAAGAGATACTATAACAAAAATGGTATCTACACCACTTACAGAATATGTTGATGAAACTTTAAAACACTTCAGATTCGAAGTAAACCAAAAAGTAACACAAGCACTAAATGCTAGATTTAGCGTTATGGATGACAGAATTAAACAAATTGAAGATAGATTAGAGAGTGCTGATAAAATCTTTGCAAATCTAATTGCACAAATGAAAAGTCTTGCAGAATATACATATAAATATATGAACAAGCCAAGACCAAGCTAATTGAAATCAAACAATTTCTTTTACCCATTACTAAATTATGAGCAAACGAGATATTATTAACGAACTACATGGACCCTCCCGCAAGAACTTTCTACGACGTAGAGTTGTCACAAAGGGGATAAACGATCTGTGGCAAGCAGATTTGGTTGAAATGGGAGCATATGCTTCATCCAATAATGGTTATCGTTATTTGTTGACAGTAATAGATACTTTCTCTTAATTTGCTTGGGGTGAAGCACTAAAATCAAAAACAGCTAAGGAAGTTGCCGAAGCAATGGAGAAAATATTTAAATCAGGACGTGGTGTTCCCAAGAACCTGCAAACAGATGATGGAACCGAGTTTTTCAATAAACAATTTAAGATATTAACAAATCAGTATAAAATAAATCACTATTCAACATTTAGCACTCTTAAGGCGTCAATTGTTGAACGATTTAATCGAACACTAAAAGAGCTCATGTGGCGTGAATTTAGTTTCAATGGAAAATATAAATGGATTGATATGTATAAAAGTTTAATTGATGGTTACAACAACCGAGTACATAGAACAATAAAAATGAGTCCAATTGACGTTGATTCATCTAGTGAAAAACTACTTTTGAAGACGGTATGCAATCATTTGAAAATATTCACTGGAAGTAAATTGCGTAATGGGGACAATGTTCGCATTAGTAAATACAAACATGTATTTGAGAAAGGGTACAAGCCGAATTTCACAACAGAAGTATTTAGAATAAGAACTGTGAAAAAAACATATCCAACAACATATTTGTTAGAAGACTTAAAGGGGAATCCAATTGAAGGGTGTTTCTACAGAGAAGAAATAAAAAAGACTCGTTTCCCTGATACATACCTGGTCGAAAAAGTGTTGAAACGAGACGGAAAAAGGGCCTTGGTACGTTGGCTGGGCTTCCCAATGAGTGAAGATAGTTGGATCGATGTAAAAGATATTTTATAGTCTTTATAAACTGTTTAATTTTAGTAAAGACCAAAATTCAAGCACAGAAAATAACGTTTCGGAATTCATTTTAAATTTTGAAAAAAATTGTATTTACTTTTATTGAATTTAATACACAACTTTATATTAAACTTACAACTACTTTATTAACATTTTATTAAACTTACAACAAATTTATAAACTATTCTTTACAATATTATATAAGACTTATGTACAACTTTTATTCACATTTTATATTAAAAATAAATACATGTTGCTTAATAAAAACTGTTTTACAAATCTTATTTTTCTATGGTTGTTGGTCTTGATGTTCATTGTAGAACATCTCAAGCTCAAGAGCTGCATAAAATAAATCCGTTTCAGAATTTTCTATTTTATTTTGTAATGAACTGATTATGGTGTTTCCATTGCTATGAGTCTGGAAAGTGAGATTGTTTTCCAACGCATTTACCTGTTTTCCCCAAGTAAATGATTCGGCCTCTAAAAATTCTATATATGTTAAAAGCTCACTTTCTTTTTTTAAATATGTATAGCGCTCTCTTTCTATTATTCTATGGTGGTGATAGGCTAATGTTGAAAATTGATCGCTCTCAATAAAACGTTTATCATCTTTATTATCAAGAATTTTCTTACTAATTTGATAAGTGTTTATAGTATGACCTTTAGATCTAAACAGTGACATTTTTCCATATTCTGATTCACCTGTTTTTAGAAATTTTTTATAATTTTCAATGTCTAGTTTTTCTAATGCCGCCCTTTTTACACCTTTAATTTTCTTAAATGTTTTCTCAACATTATCCACTTTATAACAATAAATTTTTGGACGAAGTCCAACAAACTCCAACATGGGCTTACCATTAAGCTCATCCTTGAAGAAACCCAATTTTTTCTTGTTAACTTTTTTGGAATTATATTTTCTGGCAATTTCATCAGAATAGTCAGATGTGTCGAATTTTGATTCAACATCATTCCGAATATCACTGTAGAATCTTTGGTTTTTATTGTATAAATAAAGGAGTCGGTATCCATGTAATTCAATGTTAAATTATTCTTAAACTTTGGTTGCATGTAATCATAGTGGAAATCATACATTTTCCACTTTGATAAATCCAACACTGTGAAGCCTAAATACATGGGTTTATTGAAAACATTTCTTAATCTTCTCATTTGAATTGCATAAAAGTTTTCATTTATTCTAGTTGAACTATGAAAGCTGCTTCTAGCAATTAATGATCTTGCACAAAGTCTTTTGCGGCCTACGGTGAATGTTTCTTTTGGTTCCCACTCGGTGACTAGTCTTACGTCAACCCTCTTCTCAACATTTTCCATGGTTTTGCCATAGACTGCGTTATTCAATAATTTGAAAAAATCTTTTTCAAACGAATTTGTTGCGTTCGTTCTATGAAGAGTATTCAAATCGATGTAAGTCTTTAACCAAGGTTTTTGTCTGAAACATATACCTCGATGAATTTTTTTCAAGTGTAAACCATTATCCAAACATTGTTGTAATTTTCGGTAATGGATAACATAATTACGCTTATTACCAAGGTCAGCGACTAACTTTTCAACTTTTGATGTTTTTGTTGGTAATCTGATACTCGGACAAAACGGAAGATCATTATGCTGATCATGGATAGTGTATGGGTAATCTTAGTCTACTTCTAAAATGTATCCATAATCAGCATCAATTGCTATGTTATCAACATTGAGATGTTCTATGTCTGTAGAGGACAGCCACTTAAAACCATTATATGGCAGAGCTTGTGACATTGCCCAACCATATAAATTGTTTGCATCCAGGTACATTAAAAATGTTGAATCCTTGGATGGATCGTATGTAGATAAATATTTATTATTTGCTTTCGTATATCTATGACAACACTATACGCCACGAATACCAGACTGAATAAACCTATACATATCTATATCTGTAAGTAGTTCTAATTCAATCTTTGTGCTATTTAACATAGCCTCCCAGGATAAGCCTGGAGTTGTATAAAAATGAGCTGGGTCAAGGGAATAAATTTGCATACAAATGGAACGGGCATTTTCAAAAACATCTGTTAACAATAAAACATCAGTTTTTAAGTACAATTCTAAATAATCTTTCAATGTTGAACATGAAAATTCAGACCAAACTTTAAGTGCATGTGTATAGTCTTCCTCAGAACAGCCAGTTTCTGTTAAATTGCTATTAAATGCTTCTCTTGGAGGGAGAGAAGTTTCTTGCAATCTACTCTCAGAATCTAAATATTCATAGGGGAAACACCCTTTTGACGCATAAGTCTGAACTCATTTTCAAGATTGAAATGCAACTTAATTGTTTTCAACTGTTCATCAACTAAATTAAATGCAAGAGCATCTAGACTTGATGACATAAATCGAAAAGTGTCTAGAAAACGACTTTCTAAACTATTTCCGTTTTCACACTCTATCATTTTTGAAAGAGATATATAATGTTCCTTATTAATGGGAATAACCTTAATTTCTCCAGGTATATGCGCAAGTTCTTTTACAAACAAATGAGAATCGTACTTGGTGAAATTATGGAAGAAGACAGGTATAAAGTTGTTCGTCTTATATGTCAAATTACATTTTCAATGAGCAGCACCCCTGAATTTTCCGGTGAAATGAAAATGATCCCTCACCCTATCTGTTGATAAGACACTCTCACAAATGTGACAATTAATTGTCCCTTGAAACACAATCTCATCTTCCGGAGCTCCCGGAACATTCTTAGTCAAATATTTATTATTAAGCCTCTTTAGATTTTCTACTAATGAACTTATAAAACTTAAACCTGAATTTTTACCAGTTTCTAATACAAACTTATCTAAGCCGCTATCAAATGCACACTTTATGTAGTATGCATAAGATATTGGAATATGTTCATTAATATTAAATAATTTAGAACTTACTTCTATATTCTTCGGTTGAAGAATACACTCAAAGTCTGCATACACAACAAATGGGACCTGCAGTTGGTGGTGGTGTTGTGTAAATTTCAATGTCGCTTCATTGGGATTGGGAAGCTTTGACACTGTTCCATTGCACAGCTCCTTATGCCTCAATGCGATCGCCTCACTGGACGAAAAGTTGAGACATATGTTGCAGAAAAAGAAAAAGAAAATGTCATTCAAAAGATTTAGTATTTAATAAATCACTATTTAATGATATGAAATACTTACGCAGAGATATTTTTAATCCACATATAATGAGCATATTTCCCCTCTTCTAGGAATAGCATATTAACATGTACGCGTTGCTCATTTCCAGAGTGGAATAGGGGTCCAATTACATTGCCACTCTCTTCATCGTATCCGAAAACGTTGACGCTCACAGTCCAACCACTATCCTTTTCCTGGAACTCTCCCATTTTGATTATTATCTGGCTAGCGTGTTCAGGAAATGTTTGTTCCAGATCAGTATCTGCGTTTACAACAGACATTTTACTTTGAAACGACTTTGTTTCAAGAATTTCAGATTGTTCCTTTAAAAGCATATACTCAGCGAATAACTCGAAATTCACTTTCGCTGAGACATGACTTTGAAGAACTTTGAGTAAATGTGGCTTGAAGGCAATTCCTGCTTCAATCAAAAACTCCTCAGGGATTCTAAGTGCCACCCCCTCGTTTAAATACATGTATTGTATTATTCTTCCCTTGAATCCATCCGAAATCTTTTTGATCTGACCGTCCACCGGTACAATCGCATTCATTTTATGTTGGTCCGTGCGAACATGATGTTTCCATTGGACTCCCGATGCGAGGAATTTCCGGCATGATGGACAATAGATTGCATCCTGGTTATTCATTTTAGTAGTGTTGTTGTTATTGTTCTCGCTGTTGCTGTTTTTATCTGCTGCTGTTTTTAGCTGTTGCTGTTTTTAGCTGTTGCTGTTATTTAGCTGTTGCTGTTGTATATCCAGTTGACACAGTTGATACAGTTGACACTGTTGACACTAACGTTTTTCCGTTGAACGATACGTTTAAACTAAACCTTCTAATGTGGAGTCTATACATTTTATAATAATAATAGTAGGACCTCACACATTCCTATACACTTTCTAACAGTCAATCTCATGGGGTAATACCAATAATCTAAGCATTAAGAACCCTCACATAAATTAACACGCTTAACAACATGAATGTCAAACCATGCCACAATAATTGTATTAGCACCTATGTAAGTGGTTAACTTTAAAAGATCGCGCACGTGTTCATGAGGGGTGTGAAATACTCGAGACAGGTTTTCTTGTGAAATACTCGGAGTAGGTTTTCTCACAATCGGGACGCGCGAGTGAGTTTTGGGTAGACTTTGTGTCTATCAAAACAAAACAATACTTACCTGACCCTTGACCTCTGACCCATTTACTGACGTCAGCAACAGGTTTACAGGTTTTCTTCACTATCGCTATGCGAGGGTGAGTACAAGCCGCGGCGCGCATAGCTCAATGCATGCTCATAGTCCCGTGCAACCCCGTGTTCACACTTGGACATTCACATACACATAAACACATACCGGGATCGCACGTGGATCGCACACACACACACACACACCCCTCATCCTCACCCTAATGTACAATCTTGAATCTTGGACATTCTCATACACATAAACACATACCGGGATCGCACGTGGATCGCACACACACCCTCATCCTCACCCTAATTCACAGTCTTAACCTAAAGAGGTCATAAATTAACTCTCGCATACCAAATATTAGTACACTTTTCCCACCACCTGTCAAACTGTCATTTCACTAACACTTGTTTACGATCGACACAACCCCCCCTCACCCACACTTTTCAACCCTTTGTGCAACCATGCATAACTAATCCCCCACCACGAAAATTAATGACCCTTTACCCCCACCTCCAAAACTGTGCTGAAACCCGCATTTATCAACTACTAGTTCCGAAAGAGGCGCCTGCACGTGTGAGGTGTGTGGTAAACATCTTCGATAATAATTTATAACGCCGAGAAAACGACCGAGCTGATTGATGGTAACTGGACGAGTGTAATTTACAATAGCTTCAATCCGATCCGTAGGTGGCTTTATTCCGTGCTGATTGATGATATAGCTGAAGAAACGTACTTCGTTTTTGGCTATGTCGCATTTGCTGAGATTGACGCATAAGCCGTGCTAACGCAGGATTTGTAGAACGGAACGGAGGTGTTCTTGGTGCTCAGCCATGGAATTTGACATGATGAGTATGTCATCTATGTAGCAGAACACAAAGTCGATCCCGCGGAAAATGTTATCCATGAATCGTTGAAACGTTTGTGTGGCATTTTTAAAACCAAAAGGCATATACATGAACTCAAAAAGACCAAATGGAGTACATAAAGCAGTTTTCTGAATTTCGTTTTCGGCCATCGGTATTTGGTAATATGCTTTTACCAGGTCCAGTGTTGAGAATACGGTTTTCTTGTCCAAATTCTCGGTGAAGTCGTGGATGTGAGCGATAGGATAACGATCCGGTGTTGTGGCAGCATTTAGTTTTCGGTAGTCGCCGCAAGCTCGCCAACCGCCATCCTTCTTGGACACCATATGAAGAGGGCTGGACCATGGACTGTTTGACGGTCGACAAATACCTTGCTCAATTAGAAAATTGAACTCCTTTTTAGCGACGGCTAATTTTTCACCCGCGAGTCGACGGGGACGATCTGACACTGGGCATCCGTTAGTCTCAATGTAGTGACGAACCTCATGTTGTTGTGTAGTTTTAATGGACGGATTTGTGACATCGACGAATTCTTGAAGCAGATCTTGTAGGTTGAGCATGGACTGCAAAGTTGAAACAGACGGCTGTCTTACGTCTGCCAAACATGCAGGTGTCGAAAGACCTGTCAAGGAATCAATTAAGCGCTTATTGGTTAGATCAATAAGTAATTGATATTTCGCTAAGAAGTCAGCGCCAATGATTGCTGCTTGCACGTCTGCAACGATGAAAGGCCAAGTAAAGTTACGGCGAAGCCCCAAGTTCAACTCTTCTATGTGACATCCGTATGTGAAAATCGGTGTTTGATTCACTGCGTATAGTAGAAGATTGCCAGGTTTTGTCTTATGCTTTACCAGCGATCGTGGTATTACAGAGACCACCGATCCGGAGTCGATGAGGTATTTGATGCTGGACGTTTGATCATAAATATGAAGTCGGCGTTCGGGAATGTGGATGGAATTGTCGCTGATTGAGGTGTCGCTGTCGCCGTCCAGCGCAGTAGACGACAGCTTATTTAGTTCATGATGACGTGAGCATGGCAAGCGGCACTTCTGGGCCTTATCGCCAAATTTTTGGTGGAAAAAACAGAGTGTCGACTGTTGCGTATCGGCTTGACGATCGGCGTCTCCAGAGCTTGTGTTCTGCTGGTCACGAGCTGGACTGCGAGATTGATTACGGCTTCGATTCCGGGACTGGTCACGAAATTGGCTGGATTGTAGACGTTTGACGTCCTTCTGCATATTCTTAAACTTCAGAGTTGGTGATCGCAATGAGTCTGAAATCTCTTTCAGTGTGCCAGAGCTGCCAACAGCGTTTACTGTTTGATCCGGAGCTGGAGGGCACTGAGGAGAAGACGAGATGGCATATGTTGTGCTTGTGCCGACAGCATCGAGCATTTTGTCAGCTAGCTTTGCGAGTTTGTCAATGTCAGACTCATCCCACACTGAGAGAAGCGGTCAAACTGACTGAGGCATTTCTGCCAAAAAGAGACTGCGAATTAGGCTTTCGCTCCCAGGGTCCGGAGCGAGGCGACGCATATGTGCCAGAATCTCGGATGGTTTTAGGCCTGAGGTTCCTCCTCCTTGCAACAGGCGCCGCAATTTGGACTCAGGCGACTCAGCGAATCTTTGAAGCAGAAGTGTCTTCAGTGCCTCGTATTTCTCCGTAACAGGTGGACGTATGATTAGGTCTTCTACTGCCAGAACGACTTCATCCTCGAGATGAACGGCGACAAAGTCGAATTTGTCCGTATCATCGCTAACGCTGTGCAAGCGAAACGAACGTTCCACTTGAGCAAACCACAATTCAGGGCTATTGCGTGTAAATTTGGGAAGATGAATTTTTGGCACGTTTTGTCGGAACGCGGAGTGCATCAGGAGCGCTGTTCACTCGTAGTACCTCTAGTTGCTGTTGAAGATCTTGAATCTGCTGGGTCAGTTCCTCCGGAGTTGCCATAACCAAAATTTGTGTTTCTTCTTCGCAGAAATTTAGTCTTCTTCCTTTTAATGTGCGTAAATTGTAACGCGGTGCGTGCATCAAAAATGGCGGATATTTCACCACACAATAAAATCGGCTGTGAGACTTTTTTGGCCGATTGAGTTAATTAATCTGCGCTGTTGAAAATCGTCGCAGATCACGTCGGGGTCACCACTATGGTTACTTAGAACCACTTTGTTATGTATGTTTTATCATATATTTATTGTCTCTTATTAAAGATTATAAACATTACAATTTTGCGCGTCGCTTTTAGGAAGGGTTGATTTCTCATTCTTATCGATATCTTTTTTATCCTACTAGCAGCTTATCGTTATCTGATAACTTCTTACTTTCTACATTATGTCGCTAGAGGCCGCTACACATGTCTCGAATGTATCGCCATCTGTCGGTCATAGTCGTCCCTCTATTAGCAGCAGTACGCATATACGTAGACTTGGAGCGTGGATAGTAGCTTGCATTTACTTTCCACTCACTAAATTAAAATAATGATTACAAAATTTAAGCTATCGATTTAACTATTGCACATTATCCAGATTGCAAATTACATATTTAAGAATTTATATTTTTAAATATCCCGCCTCTTGGATGCGCTCTGCAGCTGGCATGGTCACCTTAGGCGATTGACGAATTGGTTCGAATGAACGCAGCGAGCATATGGCAATACATCATATGTTTATGTTTACGTGCGCATAGAGTGTCGATTTGATTTCTTAGTAAGTTTTCGGTGGCAGCCAAACCTGCATATCCAGTGCACATCCAATGCATATCCGTATTACTGCGACAGCTCCGCTCATAGAGTGAGGGAGCAAGACATTGTGCAGCAGTCAGCACATCGGTGTGTGTGCGTGTGGACACAAGAAACACTCACCGCCAATTTGAGTGGGCTTTTGGCAAGTGTTCATAAATGTAAATACAGGCAGTACATACAATTATAGCCGATGCGATCAGCGCCCGCAAACAGAATGCCGCCTGGCCACCTCGGGGTTGGAGCCCAATTGGACGGGACTCCATGCACGCGACGGAGCATTGCTTCTTAGGCGACCATCGAGCCCATCAGAAGCCCGGGGGTGCCCCCGGGTTCGCGGCACCATGTCCAAAAGCGAGAACGACGGGGAAACGCGTCTTACACCACTTGCACTCACTCACTGTTTGTCAGTGTGTATGTATGTGTGTATGTATGTGTGTATGTATGTGTGTATGTATGTGTGTATGTATGTGTGTATGTATGTGTGTATGTCGTTACCGGCACAACGTTGAGTTAAATACTGGATTTACTGCACAAATTAATTAAAAAAACGAAGCACTGTGTTCTTGTTTATAGTGGAATCCAATTTACGTACATACATGTTTATGTATGTATGCACTTATGTGTATGTATGCATTTGTGTAAAAAAGTAAAAAGTGTATATTGGTTTTTTCTAAAACAGCTGCAATAAACAAAATGAAATGAAAATACCAATGGCTATTCTTAATATTATAAGGGATGAAAGTGGAACAACGCCAATCGGACTTGCACTGCTATTCACATATGCACATATGTATGATTTTTTTTAAAATTCTTTATTGATACAACTAACAAAAAGTAATTTACATTTAGAAGACTATAGACTAACTAGAAAAAGACGAGCCCACCATTGTGGTACCGCCGTGAAGCATTGCTTCACAATGGCAATGGCGTCGTCTAGACCGAGTCCTCTCTTCTCATACGCTCAGCAGCTCGCAGCCTCACCATTGTGAACGCTGCGAAGTTGCTGATTACGTCCCAATTCTCCAGTGACTGCAATATAAGCTGGACAATATTACTCACATGGATTTCACAGCCCAGTGAGTCTTCCAGCTGGGCTCTTTGCGCTGAAAACCTGCCGCACGAGAAGATGGCATGCTCAGCATCTTCCTGTATGAGTCAATTAGATAGATTGGCCTAAATCCTGACGAGGTTGCCACCGATTTTGAAACAAATTTTGAATAGCTGAAAGAAGATCTCAGGGCGAAGGGAGAGCGCAAGCTTAAGGACTCTAGTTGGGATAAAGTCTGGCCGTGGGGCTTTGCTCGAGCCCATTCTCCTCGAAGCTGCGATAATTTCATCGGCTGTTACCTCGTCGATCGGCACGACGCCCAGCGAGTTAATGTCGATGTCAAGGTCATCGCCAGGTACGCCATCAAGGTTATCTTTCATGCGTGGAAAGAGTTCGGATATAATAGATCTGACCTCTGTTGGTTCCGAAGGTGGGTCCTGCCTCTTGCTGCGGAGTTTGTTGCATACAATCCTGTACGCTCTTCCCTTTGGTCCATGGTGACATCGCATGCAGACTCCAAATACTCCATGACTCCGTTAGGCATGCACTCGGCAGTCCCATCTGAGAAACGTGCCATATTGAGGCTGTCTGCGCGATAACATTTTGTACTTGAGGGTACTGGCACGCTGCTAGTGGATTGCAGCCCTGTAGTGCAGATTATTGCCCGGTGATCACTTGCTGTATAAATCCCGCTGATGCTCCATCTAGTTACATTATAAAGCGAGCTGCTGACGAATGTTATATCCACTATAGAGCCAGCTCCTTCTTTACTGAATGTATGCTCCTCACCTTGGTTCAGGAGCACAATGTCCAGCGACGCAAATCCTCCAACAAAGCCTTGCCTCTGGCACTCGTCGTGACACTTCCCCATTCCTCTGCCCACGCATTGAAGTCTCCACCGATCAGTACTAGATGACCCCTATCATCGATCACTAGTGCAACAAGGGTGCTTGTAAACTCGGCGAGAGCAAGGCTAGGTAGACGCTGTAGACCCAGGTTGCTCCAAGCTTTGCACGGGCCAAGCCAGCTGTGGAAAGTTTGTCTGTAAGCTGTGCCGCCGGGTCGCCACATGACCATATCGCAGCTTTTTTGGAGACGTCCAGAAGAAAATCACTGGAGACGGTGGTCCTATAAGGCTCGCTGAGCAAGGAAACATCAGTCGTCGTTTCTCGCACAGTTTGGCTCAATAGATCTTGAGCCGCAGCACAGTGGTTCATGTTTATTTGGAGAAACTTCACTATTGCGGCGGTTTGCTGACACCTCTGTAAGTTGAGGGGCATCTTCTGCTACCAGCAAAGTGCCTAATCTCACTCAACTCGTTCTCAATACAAGTAAAGCATTTTGGATCGCTTTTGCAGGTTGCCGCTTTGTGTCCTGTATCACCACATCTTAGACACTGTCCTGATCAGTTCACGGTGCTCGTGCACATGATTGCCAAATGTCCGAGCTCCATCTCATCTGTAGCAGCGCCTTTGGGTTGCCCGCTCACGAGCCGGACATTTTGTCCACCCGACTTTTATTTTGCCCACTTGCAGCAGGTCCTTTGCCTGTACGGGAGGCAGGCAAACTATTGCCAGTTGTGTGCCTGCGAATGAAGGCCTTAAGCTTTTAATGGCGCCAGAGTCCACACTGGGCACGCCGACCTCTGCTACGATCGCGACTTCAATGTCCTCCTTTGTGGCTATGCTATCTAGATCTGTGACTTCAAGGCAAAGCTCCTGTGTGACCATTCTGATGCCCGATTGCAGCCCTAATGCATTGCTAATGTCGTCCTTTAGTTTGGACGTATTAGCTTTGCTAGCACCGTTTAGCTCAAGCAGCAATTCGTCCATCATCGTCCTTCGGATCCTGGTCATATTGTCACCGACCTCCTTTAGTTTCTCGTCTTGACACCTGGTGACAAGACGAAGAATTTCGCTGAAGCTGAGATCGTCCCGTGGCTGGATGATAATAGCATTAGGCAGTGGCTCGCGTGGGGGTCTTTTCTTCTTCGCCTTGGGGCCAACTTTTTGCCACTGGAGCTGTTTCTTGGCGGCGGGGGTGACTCTTGGGTTAGCGATGCCCGATGGAGTGGTCTCAGCCTGGGTCTGTGCAGGTGGCTCAGGGTGCTTGTTGCTCTGATTTTATGGGTACCAGGGTTCAGAGCCAGAGCCAGATCAGTAAGTATGTATGTACACATGTACATATGTATGTGAGTTTGGACAAGTGACCGAAAATTTTTTAATTTTGGAAAAAGAAACTGTTTGACTAATTGTCTCAGGAACACCTTCAGTTGGATTTGGAATATCAGAGCGGTGGAGACAATTAGACTGGTAGAAGAATGTGTTGCAATGAAAGAAGCTGCAAGCAACGGCAATGGAATGTTTAATTTGACGAATTATTGCGCAGGTGCCCCGACGGGATTGTGAGGATTTCGTAGTAATAAATTAATACAATTGATCTATATTAATTAAGCGACTGTATGAAAAGAGGAGAAAAAAAAGAACTTAGATTTTTTGTTCTCTCGAATGGCGGACTTAACAAAATGGAGGATCGGAACATATATGTGTGTTAAAACTTATCTTTTGCTTCCATGGAAGGGATATCGAACTGGACGAACTGGACCAGAAGCCGTGTAAAATGGCAGTTGTACGGGACTAAAACCGGATGTCGCTCATCGTAGCTGAGGGATTCTGATGCTTTCAGTCGCCCACAAGAGCGGAGGATACCATTTTGGTCCAGATATAGATTTAGGTTCGCCTCGGGCTCGAAGGACCAATGTTTCGTTGCGGGGCAGAAGTTTCAGATAAGCAGTAGTAAAACTCAAAGATTTTTCTTGATTTACTTTGTCTGCTAAATTGAAACTGAAAACTTTAGGGATGAAGACTTCTTTTACGCACCCTTGCTCATTTCATTGTAAATAAAGATAAAACATCGTGTATTTGTGTGTTTGGTGCTATTTATATGGTTATTTTTAAATATTATAATCTTTTGCTTAAGTTAATATAAGATAAAATTTATTTTCTAGCTCCATGTTGTCGATTAGCATAGAAAGAGCAGGCACAAGTCTCTCGACCTATCTCATTCACAGAATTTGAAGTGTTCACCATATTTTGATCTGATAAGATCACATCCTCCATTGTCCTTGAACATATCCCTTGTAATGATAATAAATTTCAAATGATCTCCAAATATCTCATCGCCATTTTGTTTAAGAAAAAAATTATTTTCATCAAGAATTGTTCCATTGCTGTTGTTGTTGTTGTTGGTGTTCTTCTTAATCATTATTTATAGCTGCTTTTGATGTATGCTCGCCTTGAAACTCTAAATGTTAATAATATAAATTATGGCTTCATTTTACATTATATATTTATATTTATATTTCATATATTTGGACGTTGATGTACTAAACGAGCAGTACACTCAAGTGGCCCAAACGACAGCAAGCACGGGCTTGTTGACGCGCGGACAAACAGACAAAGACAGTTAAACATAGTACGAAAACTATTTTCAAATACAAAAACATTAAACAATTAATTATCTACAATCTAGCTAAATGCGAAATTATTTCAGTGTTAAGAGAAGGAACGGAAGAATTATTTGCTATAATATGGGACAGATTGTTATAATTAGAGCATAAAACTCGGAAAGGGTTATGGATAGCATAGTTAGTACTACAGGATTGAGGAGAAAGAGGAAGAAAATTTCTAAAAGTTCTGATCGGGACAGCAAAACTAATTTGGCTAATTAATTCAGGCGAATCAATTTCACCATTTATTAGTTTATGTAGAAAGACTACACCAAGCATTATTCTCCAATCAGAATGAGAGGGGAGATTTAACAATAGAAGTCTACTTCCAGTATTCCAGTTAAGACCCCGGAGGTCGAAGATCAGAAATTGTTTTTGTACCGATTCTATTCTGTCTTGATGAATCGTTTATTGGGGATTCCATATACATGACCCATATTCCAGAATAGGTCGAACAAGTGAAGTGTAAAGCAACTTAGTAATATAGGGATCGTCAAGTTCTTTCGACCAACGCTTAATGAAGCCCACAACGCCAAAGGCTCGATTGGCAATAGAAGCAACATGCTTGTCAAACTTCAGCTTTGGGTCCAGAAGAATACCCAAATCATTAACCGACATTATACGTTCAAGCGGTTTACAATTAAGAACATAATTAAGAAAAAAGTGGGTTCCCCTACTAAACGACATAACTTTAGATTTACTACAATTAAGATTTAATAAGTTTACCTTTCACCATGTCTGAAAACTGTCAAGATCATATTGCAAACTGACACCAAGAAGATTGTCAGTGACCGACATACATAGTTTAACGTCATCGGTATACATCAGAACCCGAGAATGATTTATTACAGAAGGCAGGTCATTTATAAAAAGCGTAAATAACATGGGGCCAAGATGACTTCCTTGTGGTACTCCAGAAAAAAATTGAACAGGTTTAGATACTAAACCATTAAAGTAAACTTTTTGGGTTCTTAAGTTTAAATATCTTGCAATCCTAAGAATTAGGTTGTTTGGAAACCTAAAAGATGGAGTTTACGCAATAAAATATGGTGATTAACGGAGTCGAATGCTTTACTAAAATTAGTGTAAATAACATCAGTTTGCATTTTATTCTAAAAACCATGTATAACAAATGAAGTGAATTCTAATAAGTTAGTGATAGTAGATCTATATTTCACAAACCCATGCTGGCAGGATGAAATTATAGATCTACAAAGATATTGCAGCTGTGAAGTTATTAGTTTCTCAAAAGTTTTAGGAATAGCAGACAACTTTGATATACCTCTATATTTAGTGACATCAGACTTATTTCCTTTTTTAAGTAAAGGAATAATAAATGATTCTTTCCATATTCTAGGGAAAGAGCATAACTCCACAGAAAGTTTAAATAAGTTATTCAATAGTTTCAAAAGACCGTCAGCACAGTACCTAAGATCAAATCCTGGTACTCCGTCCGGTCCGGTGAAAATTCCGGTTTTACGGCCTTTAGATCATTTAAAAGCGAGCTTTCAGTGATTAAAGGACCAAACATGCAATTAGAGGCATTTACACGATAGGGATAAGGCAAACCCGACAGATCAACTTGAACGCTATATGTTGTTTGAAAAAACTACGCAAATAAATCGGCCTTAGCCTGATCTGAATCAGCGGTCTTATTTTAAAAATACACGGTAGATGGAAGTGTTGAAGATCTTCGCTTAGAATTTACAAATGAATAAAACTTTTTAGGATCCCTTTGAAACTGCAATTTGCAACCTTTAAGGTAATTTTCAAAGCAGTGGTTATTCAGAACAAAAAAATTGGAACGTGCAATCAGATATCGAGAAAGATCCAAAAAAAGAGCCAGTTTTCTTGAATTTCTTATACAATCTTCATTTCCTATTTTTTATGTGAGTTAATTCCCTTGTATACCAAACAGGTTTGTTAGATCTGCCTGGAGCATATAAAAAATCGAAATTTCACTATCCAAGTCCCTGGAGTCGTACAGACGGAACCAGTCTGTCAGTCATAAGAGCTGAGAAAGTCTGGAAAAATCGGTTTTCCGAAATTGACGAACATACTTTGTCGGCTTACCACATGAACTAACCATACGGACTGGTAAGTCTTCAGGAAAAGATATATATATCAGCATAGCTAGAACAGAATGAATAGCAGAAGCATGCAGAGAATAGACTGAGTTGTCTAAAGAAGGATGGATATATGAACATGTAATATAAATATTAATGCCACTAATACTAATTTTGGCATGTATCTTTTCATTTAAATGTTGTTACCTTTTCTGAAACATGGTTAAGGCCCGACATTTATAACTCTGAAATTCTTTCTAACAAATTCTCTATTTATAGAAAGGCTCGTACCCCACGTATTGGTGGAGGTGTGCTTAATGCTATTGATGCTGATTTATTTTTGGAAGTAGTAGTAACCGACTGTTCTACTGATATTGAATTTATTGCTGTCAAAATTAGTATTAGTGGCATTAATATTTATATTACATGTTCTTATATCTCTCCTTCTTCAGACAACATGAAAAATAGGAAATCAAGATTGTATAAGAAATTCAAGAAAACTAGCTCTTTCTTGGATCTTTCTCGATATCTGATTGCTCGTTCCAATTTTTCTGTTCTGAATAACCACTGCTATGAAGATTACCTTAGATATTGCAATTTGCAGTTTCAAAGGTATCCTAAAAAGCTTTGTTCATTTGTCAATTCTAAGCGTGGATCATCAACACTTCCATCTACCGTGTTTTTTGAAAATAAGTCCGCTGATTCAGATCAGGCTATGGCCGAATTATTTGCGGAGTTTTTTCAAACAACATATAGCGTTCAAGTTGATCAATTGGGTTCGCCTTATCCCTATCGTGTAAATGTCTCTAATTGCATTTTTGGACCTTTAATCACTGAAAACTCGCTTTTAAATGATTTGAAGGACGTAAAACCGGAATTTTCACCCGGACCGCACGGAGTACCAGGATTTGATCTTAGGTACTGTGCTGACGGTCTTTTGAAACCACTGTATAACTTATTTAAACTTTCTGTGGAGTTATGCTCTTTCCCTAGAATATGGAAAGAATCATTTATTATTCCTTTACTTAAAAAAGGAAATAAGTCTGATGTCACTAACTATAGAGGTATATCTAAGTTGTCTGCTATTCCTAAAACTTTTGAGAAACTTATAACTTCTCAGGTGCAATATCTTTGTAGATTTATAATTTCACCCTGCCAGCATGGATTTGTGAAATATAGATCTACTACCACTAACTTATTAGAATTCACCTCATTTGTTATACAGGGTTTTCAGAAGTAAATGCAAACAAAGAAGGATGGATATATGAACATGTAATATAAATATTAATGCCACTAATACTAATTTTGGCATGTATCTTTTCATTTAAATGTTGTTACCTTTTCTGAAACATGGTTAAGGCCCGACATTTATAACTCTGAAATTCTTTCTAACAAATTCTCTATTTATAGAAAGGCTCGTACCCCACGTATTGGTGGAGGTGTGCTTAATGCTATTGATGCTGATTTATTTTTGGAAGTAGTAGTAACCGACTGTTCTACTGATATTGAATTTATTGCTGTCAAAATTAGTATTAGTGGCATTAATTTTTATATTACATGTTCTTATATCTCTCCTTCTTCAGACAACATGAAAAATAGGAAATCAAGATTGTATAAGAAATTCAAGAAAACTAGCTCTTTCTTGGATCTTTCTCGATATCTGATTGCTCGTTCCAATTTTTCTGTTCTGAATAACCACTGCTATGAAGATTACCTTAGATATTGCAAATTGCAGTTTCAAAGGTATCCTAAAAAGTTTTATTCTTTTGTCAGTTCTAAGCGTAGATCATCAACACTTCCATCTACCGTGTTTTTTGAAAATGAGTCCGCTGATTCAGATCAGGCTATGGCCGAAGTATTTGCGGAGTTTTTTCAAACAACATATAGCGTTCAAGTTGATCAATCGGGTTCGCCTTATCCCTATCGTGTAAATGCCTCTAATTGCATTTTTGGACCTTTAATCACTGAAAGCTCGCTTTTAAATGACTTGAAGGACGTAAAACCGGAATTTTCACCCGGACCGGACGGAGTACCAGGATTTGATCTTAGGTACTGTGCTGACGGTCTTTTGAAACCACTGTATAACTTATTTAAACTTTCTGTGGAGTTATGCTCTTTCCCTAGAATATGGAAAGAATCATTTATTATTCCTTTACTTAAAAAAGGAAATAAGCCTGATGTCACTAACTATAGAGGTATATCTAAGTTGTCTGCTATTCCTAAAACTTTTGAGAAAATAATAACTTCTCAGGTGCAATATCTTTGTAGATTTATAATTTCACCCTGCCAGCATGGATTTGTGAAATATAGATCTACTACCACTAACTTATTAGAATTCACCTCATTTGTTATGCAGGGTTTTCAGAATAAAATGTAAACTGATGTTATTTACACTGATTTTAGTAAAGCATTCGACTCCGTTAATCACCATATTTGATTGGGTAAACTCCATCTTTTATGTTTTCCAAATAACCTAATTCTTTGGATTGCTAGCTATTTAAATTTAAGAACCCAAAAAGTTTACTTTAATGGTTTAGTATCTAAACCTGTTCAATTTTTTTCTGGAGTACCACAAGGAAGTCATCTTGGCCCCTTGTTATTTACGCTTTTTATAAATGACCTGCCTTCTGTAATAAATTATTCTCGGGTTCTGATGTATGCCGATGACGTTAAACTATGTATGTCGGCCACTGACAATCTTCTTGGTGTCAGTTTGCAATATGATCTTGACAGTTTTCAGACATGGTGCAAGGTAAAGTTATTAAATCTTAATTGTAGTAAATCTAAAGTTATGTCGTTTAGTAGGGGAACCCACTTTTTTCTTAATTATGTTCTTAATTGTAAACCGCTTGAACGTATAATGTCGGTTAATGATTTGGGTATTCTTCTGGACCCAAAGCTGAAGTTTGACAAGCATGTTGCTTCTATTGCCAATCGAGCTTTTGGCGTTTTGGGCTTCATTAAGCGTTGGTCGAAAGAATTTGACAATCCCTATATTACTAAGTTGCTTTATACTTCACTTGTTCGACCTATTCTGGAATATGGGTCATGTATATGGAATCCCCAATATACGATTCATCAAGACAGAATAGAATCGGTACAAAAAAAATACCTCCGGGGTCTTAACTGGAATACTGGAAGTAGACTTCTATTGTTAAATCTCCCCTCTCTTTCTGATCGGAGAATAATGCTTGGTGTAGTCTTTCTACATTAACTAATAAATGGTGAAATTGATTCGCCTGAATTAATAAGCCAAATTAGTTTTGCTGTCCCGATCAGAACTTTTAGAAATTTTCTTCCTCTTTCTCCTCAATCCTTTCCGAGTTTTATGCTCTAATTATAACAATCTGTCCCATATTATAGCAAATAATTCTTCTGTTCCTTCTCTTAACACTGAAATAATTTCGCATTTAGCTAGATTGTAGTTAATTTAATGTTTAATGTTTTTGTATTTGAAACAAGTTTTAGTAGTATGTTTCCAGAAATCGTTTCTTTTCAACACCTTAACATGGAATCTCTTTTCCTGTAATAATTTGAAGCCCTCGTTCCAATGTATTTTGTATTTTTTAGTAAGCCAGTTAGCAGTTTTTCGTGACTTTTTATTTAGTTGATTAAAATAAAATGGATTGTACTCGACTAAACGCTCATGAATGAGAAGACAATATACTTGAGTATTTTAATCACTTGGCACCTTTATTTCACATTAATGGGACCAAATTTCACCATTTCATTTTGATATGAGAAGTCTATTACAACAATGGGTGCCTTAGTTTTAAAGCCGACTGGTGTTAAAAGTGGAAATGGTTCACGATTGTTGTAACTAATTTGAAAATTAGCATACATTTCATACAGGTGAGCAAAACGTGCCTGATTAAAATCCACATTCGAATCATCATACGGATATATATCAGAATTCAAGTATACAGTACAGAATTCAAGTTTGATAAGGCTAGTGAGAAGGCTATTATTGCAAAGCGGGGACGCTCTCGGTTAGCAGCTAACTTAACATTCCAAACATGGTGTGTTGCTTGAACCAGCTTGGGGTTAACATAAGTGTCCCAACTTCTAAACGCAAGCGGTAGATTACCTCCACTTTTAATAATATCATACATTTTTATTTTTGCAACATCACTGGGAGTTACATGTGGAATTCTCCAAGATATATTTATCATTTCTAATTGATGTGTTTGACCACCAGTTAAACCAATTGATAGTGTACTTATTTCTCTGCAGTTGATTGGTAAGTAAATGAGATTTTGAGGAATCACATTCATTTTATACCCTGGAGGGACATTGATTCCAAACTCATATAATATATGATTTGGCATGTTATCTACATATGAGCCACTGACAATGTTACATTCCAATCGAGTCGTGTTAATTTTAAATATATTTATAGGTTGATCGGACAGATAAGTTTTAGTAGGATGTGGTTTGAGTTCATTTTGATGGAAACCAAACAATTCACCAATTGTGTTTATCTTATTAAAGTATATTGTTTCTTTTCTGCTAAAGATTTCCATTTGAAGTGTATTATTATTTCCTTTAATTTTAACGGTACTCTCAAGATCAGATCCTTTTAGCTGTGAATATATAACCTCAACAATATCATCGAGTTCATATGAACCGATGGGGATAGTGATTACTTGTTTACCAATGTGAAAAAGATTGTTGCTTGTATCAACATTGAGGATTGAGTTGTACATGTAAAAGTCAACTAGTGCACACTCATATTGTCCATTCAATTCAATCGGTGGGAAATAGTTTGTATTTATAATGGAACTGTTTCCATTTACTGATAATGTTAATGATCTAGTCATTGTGAAATCTAATGTTAAACTGAACATAATATCATAACACTTAAACTTATATTTAAACACACATTTTCAAATTATAATAAACTGATCGAAACCCATTCTATATCGCCCCTTTTCCATATCATCGTCTTTACTTATTAACAGGAAACCATATTTATCGTTCCAACATTTTTGACAAATTTTCCTGAATGAGTCATAGCTCATGTTAGTGTTAATATGATCACGATATATATGACGCATATTAAGGTCATCTTGCTTAAACATAATAATCATGTTTGCATTGTCGCGTATAAGATGTTTTGGTATATGGGTGTAAGTTTGACATAAGTAAAACGAATTAATATTTTTGTGTCGTCCCATACAGAAATATGAGCGAATATTATCTTGTTTTTCACATGCAACATCATCAAAAATCATAATGGAATTATTTTTGGCTTTACTGGGTGGTAAAACTGATTCATTCTGTGAGAATGTATGACAACCCATACCTTTAATTGGTTTGATTAGCTTTTCCAAGTACTCATATTTGGGTTGGTATAGACTCTTTGAAAACACGTAAATATTTTCAAATTTCAATACATTGGGACTTTCAACTAGACTAAACATAAGATTTGTCTTGCCACAGTTGGATGGACCAACAATCAGTGCTCTTATTGTGTTGGGAAAGAGAGTACTATGACGTTGAGGTAGCTTTTCAGTAGCATTACCTCCATCAATATTTCTAACACAGAGATTTTCTTTTTGCTTTATTAAACGCATACTTCCTCTCAATGTGTTCATTGAATAAGAATTTATCGTTGATTAAACAAGCATTAAATGGATAAACGTTTTTATAATTACAGCAGTCATAATTTGAGCTGTAAAAAGAGTAGTGGCCTTGTCAAAAAATTAATTAATATACTACCTGTTGAGTCACACATTCCTGGATATAATTTCTGTGGTCCTGGTACAAAACTAGAAAAGCGTTTGAAGCGGGGTGATCGTGGAATAAATTCTTTGGACGAAGCTTGTAGGGTGCATGACATTGCATATGAACAGCTTAAGGATTTGAGTGAACGACATAAGGCAGACATAGTATTGCTCAATGAAAAGATTGTCGTCTGTTGTTAGTGCAGCTAGTCGGGAATTAAAAAAACAAAAACCATTAGATATGATTAATGCAATTAAAATTGCTCGTAAAACAATGGGAAGTAAGAAAAATGTTAGAGTTCCACGTGTAATTACTGAGTGCTCTAGGAACTCTAGCCTCTAGTAGTGCAGCTGTTATTAATGCCATTAACAATGCGAGGACGGCAAAACAGCAGTTGGATGGAGATGGGGGCATGGAGCGTGAAATGAGTTGCCTTGGGAGAAGGAATGTACTTGAAGCCCTATCGAAAGGGCTACGGATTATACCTCAAACCACACAACAAGGGCTATTGAATAAAGAAACAAAAAAACTATTTAAAAGGCTGCCCAAAAAAACATTAACAAATTTAGACATTGAACATTTTGGTCAAAAATACATCCCCCATTTTCGTGATGTGTTTATGAGAGATACTCTTCCAAAATCATCGTAAAGTCAGGAATGTGGAGTCATAAATTTTAATGTTTCTTCGTCAAATGGTAGACATTGGGTAGCTTATAATAAAAATGGAAATTCAGTACAGTACTTTGATAGTTTTGGAAATCTACAACTACCAAAAGAGGTTGTGAAATATTTGGGAAAGGGAATTAAATACTATGAGTGAGTTCAACATTTTAATTCATACAACTGTGGTCACCTGTGTCTTAAGCTATTACCATTACATAATAGTGGGGGGAGGGTTTCATTTAATCCTCTAAGTGTCAAATAAAAATTAGGGTGTTTTAAGACCGAGTGCAGTGGTTGAGCTATTAAAGATAATAACAAGTGGACTTGAGCCACACTCAAAGTCAGCACCTCAGTTGGGATAAACAGGTCAAGAAGTCAGTTGATCAACAGCGCAGACAAGTGGGACGGTATCGGTTTCACTACAATAGCAGAACTATCAACACAACTAATAGGTCAACAGCTACAACGGATATACAACAACAAAAATAGCTAAAAACAGCAACAGCTAAAAACAGCAAGAACTCAAAACAGCAACAGCTCAAAACAGCAACGGCTTAAACGGATAAATTAACATCAAGAACAGGAACAACAATAACAACAACAACTACAATAGCATAAAAATTAATCAACTCGAGCTCACCAACAGTAAAATTCAAGCCTTTTCTGATGAAGATCATGTTTGTATAAGCGTGCTAAAAGATTTTAATGAACGCAATCAGAAGCCACTTCTTTCAAAAACCAAGATGACGGCGTCACCTACCCCATTCTCAGAGCGGAGCGGTATACAAGTCTTCAAGTTGAGACTATCGTTGCATTAAAGGATAAGAAGTCTTTAGTCATCAAAAGAAATGATGGAAAATTATACTTAGAATTAAACAAGTCCAATAAAAATTTGTAACTGTATCAATATTTTTCAATAAAAATTATTTTTCAAACTATATAAAATTGAATACAACTGCTCTTTTTATGATGGTAGGAACTTTTAGATATCTATTATATATATAAAAATACATTTCAATTATTTAACAGTATTGGTTGAGAAGTGATTACAAACGCACACATCAGTTTTCGGGTGGCCCTTATATACTTTAGAACAGTTTACTATAAACCAGTTTTACTTGACTTAGTCTATATTCGACGGACAGACTTCTTTCTTTTTGCTGCTGGCGCTTAAATAAATATATTACACCAGCAATGAGTCAACATATTTTGAGACAGCTGACGAAAGCTAGAAATGCATTAAAAAGAAAATTCGAAACTATTAAACAAAGGAAAACTCTGAATGAAATTGAGTTGGAGAAAACTTTTAACCCATAACAGAGCCTTTACAGGAGCTAGTAAGCGAGAATAAAAAAATGAAGTTTGTAAAAGTCGAAGACGATGACAATGACGAAAAGTCAAAATTAACGAAAACTAAATGGGCAGATCACTACTTTGGAAATAATAATTCAAATTTAAAAAATTACGATGATAGTGAAGAAAGTGAAGCAGACAATGATAAAACAAATTACTTTTCACATTCGAATATTGAAGAAGTTTCACAAATAGATTCAATCAGAAGTAGAAGATAATAAAAAAAACCTTAATATCAGTCAGCTACAGAGAGAGAAACTTTTAGATAATGCTTATGGACCTAGAAGAAACAAATCTGATCCTAAATGTTGGGGAGCAGTACATTAAATATAAATAACAAGAAAATTAAGTTGTCGCGTGGTCTATACTCATTACTTTTCCATAATTAGCCTACAGACTATAACAAGAATGATTTGGAAGATATTACGACCCAAATAAACAAGTAAAGGGGAGTCGAGCACAAAAATATATAAAAATTATCAAGCCTCTTATAACAAATGATTCAATTCCCTCAGCAATGTCTACACCAAATCGTTCGAAAACAGGTGCAGCACTTTTGACCCTAAAATCTTCAAAACCCAATCATGTATATTGGGATGATGTCAATGAATTAGTTGAACGATTACAGATTCTATTTGCCTAAAAAACAGCTGGTAATACTAATCATAATAATGAAGGTATATCGATAATAGAAGAATTGCGTGAGGCGAAGATAATATCATTGCGGACGGCAGTCCGCGCTAGTGACGAAAGCATCACGAAGGGTGCGAGAGGCGACTAGTAATATACACAGGAAGAATGGAAAACTTGCTATGACTGTCCGATCGAATCAAGTTATATACCGATCGAAAGGTATAATTATAACTAACTAAAGTGCATACTAAGACTAAGAAAACTCACCTGGTTCGTAAGATATTCAGATGTAAGTGGGAGGAGCGAAATTTAATTCGGTAAATTGATTTTAATTTTTTACGATTCTTATGAAAAATACGAGTCGAATCCGATTAGTGGTTCAAAAGATAATTTAATTTAAAATTTTGAAAGGCATTTCCAAAATGAAAAGTTTTGTTCATTGAGATAGCATAACCAATATAACAGAATATGCATCTGGGGTTATCTTATACATTCCGGCCGAGTTTGGTTGAAATCGGTTCACTATATCATATAGCAGCCATAGAAACAATCAGTCGAAAACCAAGCTTTAGTATGAAAACCTTTTTTGTTTTATTTGGTTGAAATTGGTCTACTATATTATAAGGCTGCCATAGGAACGAGCAGTGTGACAAAACAGAGTGCGGTATAGGCAACTTGCATAGAAAATTAGTGACTACTTTGTGAACTGCGCATTTTCTACAGTGATGAACACCGAGACATAATAATAAATAAATGTTACTAAGTGGCCATTGAATTCGGCAAAACACGGGCTTTTCTCTGACCAATAAAAGTGCATAAAACTAGGTAACAGAAACACATTCTCGTCACGGTTCCACCAGACTGAGTGGCACTAGGCAGGGCAGGTACACTCTCGTCGCGGTTCTACCAGGCTGAGTGGTACAGGGTAACATAGGTGCACTCTCGTCACGATTCTACCAGACTGAGTGGCATTAGGCAGAACTGGTTCACTCTCGTCACGGTTCTACCAGGCTGAGTGGTACAGGGTAACATAGGTGCACTCTCGTCACGGTTTCTTCCAGGCTGAGTGGTATTAGACAAGGCAGACATTACTTTCCTTTCTGTTATCTGACGAATCTTGCAACACGGTCATGAGTTGCTTTGCGACCCATTAGGACCGTCTTTCTCACTACTAGTAGTTCCAGTAACTTTCAAGAAATTGTCTGTAAGTGACCCTGGCTGGAGTGAGACATACCCCAGCCTAGAGAAAACATCCTTACAAAGTGTATGGGATTTATACTAGTAGTTGATGTTTTTGTTGTTGTTGATGGTGTTACATTTGGTATTGTTGGAACATCTGTAGTAAATTTCCTTGGTTATTCTGTCGTCGTTGTCCTCCTGGTTGTTGTTGTTGTAGTTGTTGTTGTATTTGGTATTGTGATTGTTGTTGTTGTTGTTAGAGTGGTTGGTGTTTTTGCTGCTGATGTTGTTTTTAAGTCTTCTAGTGGGTAAGGCTCATCATGTTCCTTAAATAAACTACTATTCTTAAAAACAGCTAGCTTTAATGTCCTTAATATGACCTCATGTGAAGTTAATGTAATAGAAATAGGTTGTTCTATTTCATTGTTATATACTGTTTGAAGATTTTTTGGCATCAGTTCATTTATTTTCACTGATTTTATACCGACTAAACATAGCAATGTAAAAACTTTGAAAATTAATATAATATTTTATTTTTTAAGTATTCAATGATTCAACACAATATATTTTTTGTGAACACTAGTTGCACAACTGACGAGAATTGAATAAAGCTCTGTCCGTTTTATAGGCTCTATTGAAGATGATTTTAGAATACATTACACATACATTCACCATCAGTGTATATAAATGTATACAATCAAAGTCTTAATTGAATATATTTTCACATAAGAGAATGTGTGTATGTAATCTTTTAACTTTCAGCAACATATACACATACGCACAACCTGAATTTTCCTTATGGTCACATAAAGTTTTATAATCTCACGTGTCTGAATAAACAAGCATGAAATAAATTTAATATATTTTTGCTAGCTTTGATGTGTTTGTGTCCTTAATTTGGAAATTTACTAAAAATTTATTGCTTTTTTGCCCTATAAATTAAAATCCATTTTATGAAAAGTTATCTGTTGCGTGTTATATAGTTCAATATAATATACAATGTCTTTTACAGCGATCCAACTATCTTCACTCTATGGAAAGCCCAACCAACGCACCAAGGCTCTATTTCCATCTCGTTTCAGAACCTTTTCAACTAGATACATATCAGGGAAACGAGTCTTTTTTATTTCTTCTCTGTAAAAATAGCCTTCAATCGGATTCCCCTTCAGATCTTCTGTTGTTGATTTTAGTGCTTCACCCAAGCGAATTTAGAGAAAGTATCTATCACGATACCAGTTTAAATTTGCCTTTGTTTAATAAATTAAAATTTTCTTTTCAAGGCATTTCTAGCCTTTGTCAACTGACTTAAAATATGATGACTCATTATAAGTTTTATTTCAGAATTAAAAATGGGGTTAATGATAAATAACAACTGAGACTGAGTTAATGAACTAGAATCACTTTTGATAGTGAACCCTGTTTTTCTTTATTGAGAATAATCTGTTTAAAGTAAAAAGTTCTAATGTAAATGTATAACAATTTGCTTAAAGTATATAAACAACATGTAGACTGATTGCTGTGGTTATTGCTCGTCTCATTCATGTATGTATGTAATCACTCTCCAGTCACTCAACTCATACTGTTGAGTAATAAAAATATCACTGCGGACGGCAGTCCGCGCTAGTGACGAAAGCATCACGAAGGATGCGAAAGGCGACTAGCAATATATACAGGAAGAATGGAAAATATGCTATAACTCTCCGATCAGATCGACTTATATACCGATCGGAAGGTATAGTTTTATCTAACAAAAGTGCATACTAACACTTTTGAAAACTCACCTGGTTCGTGAAATAATCAGGTGAAAGTGGGAGGGGCGAAATTTCAATGATTGCAGCAAATGGGGCCGTTGGAGCCTTTCGGTACATTTTTTTAATTTTCTACGATTTTTATTAAAAATACGCGTCGAATGACACCTCAATCATAAAAATCCATTCAGTGGTTCAAAAGATATTTCAAATTGGCCTTCTCAAAATGAGATGAAAATTCAGTTTGTCTGTTTGTGTGTTTGTTTGTATCAAAGCATTGAAATAGCTTAAATGTGTGAATGAGGATCCAATCATAAAGTTAGAAACTTTTGTTCTACGACTTTTTCGAAAAAAAAGCTAGTTTGGCCGGAAATCGCTAAAATTTGCTAAACTTAAAACCACCCTAGTATCCAAACGATAAAAGCTAAAGATATGTTCTGTATATCGTTGAAATGGTATTTTGGAGATCTTTTAGGCATACCTATACCGAAAGTTCATAGGTAAGAAGCTACAGGTGAATTAAGATTTCATTGGCGATTTAAAAAAAATCTACAGTCAAAATCACTATGAAATTATTATATGTTATAGTCAGCTTATTTCCGTGTTTTTTGACATATAACACATATCTGTGAAAATTCGTGTCGGCAAGATATTACTTATTGTCCGACTATCTTAATTCCTTGGCATTGAATGATGGCAGCAGCAACAATGCAAACATTGCAAGCAGTGCAAGCGGTGCACAATAGAACCCACAGCTGACAGCTTTTGTTTCAGTGATGCCAGATAGTTTGTTTTTGTTTTGCAAGAGAGCGGTATTAAATTTATTCAAATGAGCTGGACTTGTAGGGTCTTCCTGGAATGCATTTTGACTAAATGAGAGTAGTTGATAAATGCGGGTTTGAGCACAGTTTTGGAGGTGGGGTAAAGGGTCATTAATTTTCGTGGTGGGGGATTAGTTATGCATGGTTGCACAAAGGGTTGAAAAGTGGGGGATTAGTTATGCATTGTTGCACAAAGGGTTGAAAAGTGTTGGTGAGGGGGGGTTGTGTCGATCGTAAACAAGTGTTAGATGACAGTTTGACAGGTGGTGGGAAAAGTGTATGTGTTTATGTGTATGAGAATGTCCAAGATTGTACATTAGGGTGAGGATGAGGGTGTGTGTGTGTGTGCGATCCACGTGCAATCCCGGTATGTGTTTATGTGTATGAGAATGTCCAAGAATGTACATTAGGGTGAGGATGAGGGTGTGCGTGCGATCCACGTGCGATCCCGTTCTGTGTTTATGTGTATGAGAATGTCCAAGTGTGAACACGGGGTTGCACGGGACTATGAACATGCATTGAGCTATGCGCGCCGCGGTTTGTACTGACCCTCGCATAGCGATAGTGAAGAAAACCTGTAAACCTGTTGCTGACGTCAGTAAATGGGTCAGAGGTCAAGGGTCAGGTAAGTATTGTTTTGTTTTGATAGACACAAAGTCTACCCAAAACTCACTCTCGCGTCCCGATTGTAAGAAAACCTGCCCCGAGTATTTCACAAGAAAACCTGTCTTGAGTATTTCACACCCCTCATGAACACGTGCGCGATCTTTGAAATTGGAACAAGAAAACCCACCCTGTGTTAATAAAAAGAAACCTAGATTTGGTAGTTTTTGAACAATTTAATTTTCATTTATTTGGTATTATTTACAAAACTATCAGCTATTTTATAATAACGTAACATAATATCCAATGCCTCCGTTTTGTAGCGGGATAAGTACAGGCAAAGGCAACTCTCCGGTCCACTTGTTATATCATCTTTTGACCAAGAACAAGATGATAAGTGCATTCCATATCTTGATGTCACCATTTCCTGTTCCTCTATTTCCATTATTATACTTTGTAACTTCACGAGTCGCACGCAGTGCTCCATGAATATTAAATCCTTGAATTGAGTGAGAAACACTTGAATTTGTTTACTCAACATTTTTGATATCTTTAGCTAGTTGCTTATTCGTCTGCTAAATTGGAATTGAAAATGTTTAGAATGAAGACTCCCTTTATACCCTTGGCCATTTCATTGTAAATAAAAATAAAACAGTATATATTTGTGTGTGTGTGTTTTGTGCTATTTATTTGGTTATTTTTAAATATTATAATCTTTTGCTTAAATTAATATAAGATGAAATTAATTTTCTAACTCCATGTTGTCGATTAGCATAGAATGAGCAGGCACAAGTCTCTCGGCCTATCTTATCATTGTCATCGGCCCATTCACAGAATTTGAAGTCTTCGCCATATCTTGATATGACAAGATCACATCCTCCATTGGTCATGAACATATCCCTTGTAATGATAAGAAGAATTTGAAGTGTTCGCCATATCTTGATATGACAAGATCACATCCTCCATTGGTCATGAACATATCCCTTGTAATGATAAGAAATTGCAAATGCTCTCCAAATATCTCATTGCCATAGTGTTTAAGAAAAAAATTAATTTCATCAAGAATTGCTCCATTGCTGTTGTTGTTGTTGCTGTTGTTCTTAATCATTATTTGTAGCTGCTTTTGATGTGTGCACGCCTTGAAACTCTAAATGTTATTGATATAAATGTTGACTTCATATGCCCCATAAATTACGCGCACATAACGCAACTTGAGAAACATTTGAAGTCGGTGACGCCGGCAGGCAGCGGCGCTAACGAAAAAAAAAAGGAAAACACACAGCAGCCGCGACGGCCGCTAAAGCGACGAGTAAAGAACCGACAGAAACACACGCAGAGAAAAATACCCAACGCAGTAATAGCGTTGGTAAAACAGCAATAGCGACAGCAAAACTATTTCGTCGCTACTGCAGATAGAGGGAGAGCAGATAGCAGGGAGAGGAACGATGGCGCCGATATAAGTCAGCGACGCAGAAAACGGCACGAGCTCACTCACACATCTACAAGAAATGACGGTCAGCTCACTTCCACACACACACAAATAAACTGCATAGCGGAATACGCAGAGAGCAACAGCGCATCGAAAATGGGTCAACGCAGCTGAGCAGCACAGCAACGAGAGAGAATGATTGCGTGCGATCGAGGGAGAACGCTGCCACTGCAGCATGCGTTCAAAAGGGCCGACCTACGACAAGCTGCAACGTCACTGGAACGAGCCTTGGCAGCGACGTCGGCAGAGAAATTGCCGAATTAGAGGGTTGGCATGCAATTAATTTTGTTGCCGGCTTCAGTCTTCGACGATCGCAAAACCAAACAGACGTACGCAGTGCAAGAAAAGCGGCAAGCAGCAGAAAAGTTAACTTCGAGGCGGAACATTTTGGACAACGAGGTGAGCAGTGTGACAAAGCAGAGTGCGGTACAGGTAATTAGCATAGAAAATTAGTGACTACTTTGTGAACTGCGCATTTTCTACAGTGATGAACACCGAGACATAATAATAAATAAATGTTACTAAGTGGCCATTGAATTCGGCAAAACACGGGCTTTTCTCTGACCAATAAAAGTGCATAAAACTAGGTAACAGAAACACATTCTCGTCACGGTTCCACCAGACTGAGTGGCACTAGGCAGGGCAGGTACACTCTCGTCGCGGTTCTACCAGGCTGAGTGGTACAGGGTAACATAGGTGCACTCTCGTCACGGTTCTACCAGGCTGAGTGGTACAGGGTAACATAGGTGCACTCTCGTCACGATTCTACCAGACTGAGTGGCATTAGGCAGAACAGGTACACTCTCGTCACGGTTCTACCAGGCTGAGTGGTACAGGGTAACATAGGTGCACTCTCGTCACGGTTTCTTCCAGGCTGAGTGGTATTAGACAAGGCAGACATTCCTTTGCTTTCTGTTATCTGACGAATCTTGCAACACGGTCATGAGTTGCTTTGCGACCCATTAGGACCGTCTTTCTCACTACTAGTAGTTCCAGTAACTTTCAAGAAATTTTCTGTAAGTGACCCTGGCTGGACTGAGACATACCCCAGCCTAGAGAAAACATCCTTACAAAGTGTATGGGATTTATACTAGTAGTTGATGTTTTTGTTGTTGTTGATGGTGTTACATTTGGTATTGTTGGAACATCTGTAGTAATCGTCCTTGGTTATTCTGTCGTCGTTGTCCTCCTGGTTGTTGGTGTTGTAGTTGTTGTTGTATTTGGTATTGTGATTGTTGTTGTTGTTGTTCGAGTGGTTGGTGTTTTTGCTGCTGATGTTGTTTTTAAGTCTTCTAGTGGGTAAGGCTCATCATGTTCCTTAAATAAACTACTATTCTTAAAAACAGCTAGCTTTAATGTCATTAATATGACCTCATGTGAAGTTAATGTAATAGAAATAGGTTGTTCTATTTCATTGTTATATATTGTTTGAAGATTTTTTGGCATCAGTTCATTTATTTTCACTGATTTTATACTGACTAAACATAGCAATGTAAAAACTTTGAAAATTAATATAATTTTTTATTTTTTAAGTATTCAATGATTCAACACAATATATTTTTTGTGAACACCGTGGCTGGATGATAATAGCATTAGGCCGTGGTTCGCGTGGGGGTCTTTTCTTCTTCGCCTTGGGACCAACTTGTTGCCACTGGAGCTGTTTCTTGGCGGCGGGGGTGACTCTTTGGTTAGCGATGCCCGATGGAGTGGTCTCAGCCTGGGTCTGTACAGGTGGCTCAGGGTGCTTGTTGCTCTGATTTTATGGGTACGAGGGTTCAGAGCCAGAGCCAGATCAGTAAGTATGTATGTACACATGTACATATGTATGTGAGTTTGGACAAGTGACCGAAAATTTTTTAATTTTGGAAATAGAAACTGTTTGACTAATTGTCTCAAGAACACCTTCAGTTGGATTTGGAATATCAGAGCGGTGGAGACAATTAGACTGGTAGAAGAATGTGTTGCAATGAAAGAAGCTTTAAGCAACGGCAATGGAATGTATAATTTGACGAATTATTGTGCATGTGAAATAAATTAATACAGTTGATCTATATTAATTAAGCGACTGTATGAAAAGAGGAGAAAAAAAAGAACTTAGATTTTTTGTTCTCTCGAATGGCGGACTTAACAAAATGAAGGATCGGAACATATATGTGTGACGAAAATGGATTTAAACTTATCTTTTGCTTCCATGGAAGGGAACTGGACGAACTGGACCAGAAGCCGTGTAAAATGGATAGTAACAGTAGTAGTAGTAACAGTAGTAAAACTCAACGATTTTTCTTGATTCACTTTAATTAGGTTTAAGTTGGCTTCACTTGATGACGGTAAGAAAATAAAGTGGTTTACAAAATTACTTAGCATAAGTACAATGAAATCGATAGTCACAGCCTTTCGAAAAATTCAGGATTAACTTAGACCTAGAGGATAGCCGGGATTTGGAAACGCCGGATTCAAACCTTCACTCATTT
>JAWNMV010000179.1:0-62500 GCA_035043635.1 Drosophila rellima
TGTTTGAAAGATATCGACCAAACTAATAGGATATGCATTAGAAATGTTCCTATATATCCTGATAAAATTTGGTTGAAATCGGACCACTATATCATATAGCTGGCATAGGAACGATCAGTCCAAAATCAAGTTTTAGTATGATAAACTTTTTTGTTGTTTGAGGTATCTCAACCAAACTAACAGAATTTGAATCCTGAACAAATTTGGTTGAAATCTGATATCAAATAGCTGTCATAGGAACGAATTTTAAGATAAAGTACGAAAATTATTGTTGTTTTTAGAGATAAGTCAACCAAACTCACAGATTGAGAATTTGTAATTTGGATTAAATCGGTTCACTAGATCACATATGTAGATGTAATATGAACAATTAGCCAAAAAGTTAATGCCGCATCATCACACCTTCGGCATGCCTAACGTAGCGCACCTACGTATGACCTATCGGAGAGCTAGGGCACAGGGTATTATACAGTCGAGCACACTCGACTGTAGCCGGAGCCCCCTTGATTTTTCATGACAAAGTTAATAGACCCCTGTACTTTTTTTAAGTACGGGGTCTAATGAGTAGTCATATAGAATGTATGAAAAGTGAACTGGATTTGTTTGAGCCACATCCTACCCAAAGCAGTATTTTACGCACTGAAGAAGTATCATACAATCCTATAGCTTCGTTGGATGGAGCCAGTTCCATTGAATTTGTGTTCTAAGGAAATGGGGAATCATATCGAGATTTCTCAAGTGTATATTTCTGACTGCTTATACAACTAAAGAGTCAGGACAACAGCAATATATCTAAAAATTCTGTTAGCGTTGTAAGTAAAATATTACACTCTTTCCTTAGAAGATCATCAGTATGTCATTTGCTATAACTGTCCGATCAGATCGACTTATATACCGATCGAAAATTATAGTTTTATCTAACAAAAGTGCATACTAACACTTTTGAAAACTCACCTGGTTCGTGAGATAATCAGGTAAAAGTGGGAGGTGCGAAATTTAGATGATTGCAGCAAATGGGGCTGTTGGCGCCTTTCGGTACATTTTTTTAATTTTCTGCGATTCTTATCAAAAATACGCGTTGAATGACACCTCAATCATAAAAATCCGTTCAGTGGTTCAAAAGATAAATAAAATTTAAATTTTTAGTGGCCTTCTCAAAATGAGAAGAAAATTCAGTTTGTATGTTTGTTTGTTTGTCTGTTTGTCTGTTTGTGTGTTTGTTTGTATCAAAGCGTTGATTTGCTAAAGTGTGTGAATGAGGATATATTCCCAATTACAAAATTGGAAGCTTTTGTTCTACGACTTTTTCGAAAAAAGCTAGTTTAGCGTAAAATCGCTAAAGTTTGCTAAACTTAAAACCACCCTAGTATCCAAAAGATAGAAGCTACAGATATGTTCTATATATCGTTGAAAATGTATTTTGAAAATCTTTTATATTCTGTAATATTTTTTTCTGGAGCTCATAGGTAAGAAGTTACAGGTGAATTAAGATTTCATTGGCGATTTAAAAAAAATCTACATTCAAAATCACTATAAAACTATTATATGTTATAGTCAGTTTGTTTCCGCGTTTTTTGACATATAACACATATCTGTGGAAATTCGTGTCGGCAAGATATTACTTATTGCCTGACTATCTGAATTCCTTAGCATTGAATGATGGCAGCAGCAACAATGCAAGCATTGCAAGAATTGCAAGCAGTGCAATCGGTGCACAATAGAGCCCACAGCTGACAGCTTTTGTTTCAGTGATGCCAGATAGTTTGTTTTTGTTTTGCAAGAAGGCGGAATTTAATTTATTCAAATGAGCTGGACTTGTACGGTCTTCCTGGAACGCATTTTGACTAAATGTGTTCTTATTCTCTTAATTACTTTTTATACCCTGTGCCCATTGAAAATGGTCAAAAAGGGTATATTGGTTTTGTGCAATGTATGTAACAGGCAGAAGGAAGCATCTCCGACCCTATAAAATATATATTTTTTTGATCAGGCTTGATACAGGCAAATTCAAAAACGTCTGATATCTTCTAAAAAATTTCTGATATCCAATTTTGTGACGAACGATATTAAATTGAACATATAACTTATTCATAAAAAAAAGTTTGGCATTCGGCACATTGCGCAATAAAGTCCCAATCCTTCTTACCTAACAAAAATAGAACTCTGGATCCATTTAAATTTTAACATTTTAAATTTCAACGTTTTAATCTGTTAGTTAACGGAGTACAAGTACCATCTCAAGCACTTGAGTTTGATTTTACATATCCCGAAAATATTCAAAGCGCTCGTGGATATAATATGCTGTTTAGAGCAAATGGAATAAAACATTTTGATAGAGGGTTGCAAATTACGAAAGAAATGTTTGATAAGAATTACTTTATATTAGCGTTTGACTTAACAGCCGATCATTCAAATTCATTTATATGCTCAAATTTAAATAATCAGGGTACAATTCGAATTGAGGGTCGATTTGCGGAGGCTCTTGATGAGGCTGTTACATGTCTTGTCTGTGAATACGATTCCATGATTGACATTGATAAACATAGTAATATCCGACTATTACTTTAAAATGAATACACTGCAAATTGAAAAAATTCTTTTGGGAAATCCAAGTACCAAAAAGATAATTAAAGGTGTCTTTGCAGCAGATAAGTTGCCTGAAAAAATAAATACACACCCTTTAATAATAATTGCAAACACCGATTCCTCTGATAAACCCGGAACACACTGGGAAGCATTTTATTTTAAAAATGCATCGACTGCCGAATTTTTGACACATATGGTCAATATCCAAGTAATAAATATTTTATCAATATATTAAAAACGAACTCAAAAAGTTCACATACACATATAAACAGCAAGTTCAGGGCTATTTTTCAAACACCTGTGGACATTTTTGTATTTTGTTCAGTATGTATAAAAGCCAAAATAAGACCACAAAGTATTTTTTGAATACATTTCAGAAAATGTTTATATTGATAAGCTTATTTTAAGATTGTTCAATCAAATTAAGAAAACTAGAAAATAAAACTCAATAAGGATGTATGGGACTATCCTACATGCATATTGTCTCAGTTTGGCTGAGATATCTTAGGCAATAAAAAAAATTTTCATACTAAAACTTGATTTGCGACTGATTTTTCCATTGGCAGCTATATGATGTAGTAGCCCGATTTTAACAAAGTTTATTCAGGATGAATGGGACCACCTCATATGCATATTCTATTAGTTTGATTGGGATATCTTAAACAACAAAAAAGTTTTTCATACTAAAACTTGATTTTCGACTGATCGTTCCTATGGCAGCTATATGATATAGTGGTCCGATCGAAATTTGAAAACAAACTAGATCTACGCCCGCTACTAGGAACCTACATACCAAGTTTCAAGTCTCTAGTTCTTATAGTCTCCGAGATCCTTTGACTCAAACAGACGGACAGAAAGACGGACATGGCACAATCGACTCGGCTATTGATGCTGATCAAGAATATATATACTTTATAGGGTCGGAGATGCTTCCTTCTGCCTGTTGCACGTAAAGCTGAAAGGCTAATCAAGGGTGCTCTGCCCCCTGCTCGCTTCGCTCGCCTACCCCCGTCTTGCTTCGCTCGCGAGGAGGTGCGGCTACAGTCGAGTATGCTCGACTGTAGGATACCCTGTGCCCTGGCACTCCGATAGCCCATACCTATTTGCAAGCCATTAGGCACGCCGAAGGTTTAATGATGAGGTATTAAATTGTCGACTAATTGTTCGTATTACATCTATATGCTCTACTGAACGGACTTAAACCAAATTCGATCACCATGTTAAAGACAATATAAATTGATTGATCAGGATATAAATGCATATCCTGTCAGTTTGGTCGGGAAATTTCAAACAACAAAAAAGTTTTTCATAAAATTTGATTTTGGGCTAAACGTTACCATGACAGCTATTAGTATAGTGATCCGATTTCAACCAAATTTGATCAGGATATATAGGTCCATCCCAAATGTATATCTTGTCAGTTTGACGATATATTTCAGACATTAAAAAAGTTTTTCATACTAAAACTTGATTTTGGGCTGATCGTTCCTATGACACCTATATGATATTGTAGTCCGATTTCAACCAAATTTGATCAGGATGTAAAGGACCATCCCAAAGGCATATCCTGCTAGATTGGTCGAGATATTTCAGACAACAAAGTTTTTCTTAAGAAAAGGGGTCCGATCCAAATTTTAAAACAAACTTGATCTGCGCCCGCTATCCAGGAACCTACGTACCAAGTTTGAAGTCTCTAGCTTCTGTAGTTTCTGAGATCCCTCGACTCAAAGAGACGGACGACAGACGGACAGGCAGACGTACATGGCTCAATCGACTCGGCTATTGATGCTGATCAAGATTATATATACTTTATAGGGTCGGAGATGCTTCCTTCTGCCTGTTACATACATTGCACAAAACCAATATACCCTTTTTGACAATTATCAATGGGTACAGGGTATAAAAATGTAACATGTACAGGGTATGAGAGTTTTCATACAAAATTTTAATGGCACCAAAAAAGAAGCAAAGCAATGTTGCAAATACTCGCATCTCGACACATGCAACCCAAACATTATAAGACACACTTATTGTAAGATGCACACATACAATCATCAGTCTTGGCTCTCGGTTATTTCTTTCTCTGTCTGGCTATATCAGGGTTCGTATGTGCAAACGGGATGGAAGTTGAATATTCTCATTCTGTATGATTTTTCGACGCGCGTTACTTTTGTGCCAACCGAATTGCTTCAGGACGACTTTTGGGCAAAGCTTTACCCTTCCACAACCTGCTACCATACTTATTAAACAGAATAATAAGAAATACAATAAATCATAATCAAATAGAAGTACACCCTCAAATATTAATGTAAATATTACATTAACTTGATAAGTTTAGTATTAAAAACAATTTTTTTAATGTTACATTTTTAATATACAAGTTTTTAGGTGAATAAAATATTTATAACTGAAATAACAAATTATTTATTTTAATTAATCATCAATCATATTAAACTTATTTATTTTTCGATGTCCTTATGATAAAAACTAGTGGGCGGTGCTACAGTCGAGCATACTCGACTGTCGGAGACCCCGTACTTAATATGGAAAAGCAACTCCTGATTAAAAGAAAATAATATAAATCTGTACATATATAAAACATTGTATCAGGACAATAAAAAATTCCCAATCTGCTAGTCTGATTGTGGAATCTCCAGATACAACAAAAATTTGCATACTCAGTATACATTTTCGACAAATCGTTCCTATGGCAGCTTTATAATATAGTAGACCGATTTCAACCAAATAAAACCAAAAATTATTTTATACTAAAGCATGATTTTCGACTGATTGTTCCTATGGCAGCTATATGATATAGTAAGCCGATTTCCAGCAAACTCGGTCAGAATGAAGAAGATAACCCCAGATGTATATTCTGTTAAATTGGTTGATATATCTCAATAAACAAAAAAATTGTTCATAATAAAGCTTGATTTTCGACTGATTGTTCCTATGGCAGCTATATTATATAGAAGACCGATTTTAACTAAACTTGGTCGGAATGTATAAAATCACTCCAGATGCAAATTCTGTGAGATTGGTTGAGCTATCTCAATACACCAAAAAGTTTTTCATACTAAAGCTTGATTTTCGACTGATTGTTCCTATGGCAGCTATGTGATATAGCAGACCGATTTCAACCAAACCTGGTCAGAATGTATATAACTATCCTTTATGCATATTCTGTTAGATTGGTTGAGATATCCTTTAAATTGTCGTTTAAAATAAGATATTTCTAATTTGTGGGCGTTAAAGTGGGCGTGGCCAAAATATAAAACAAACTTGAACTGCTTGCAATATAGACGGACCTACATACCAAGTTTTAAGGCTCTAGCTCTTATAGTCTCTGAGATCTAGGCGCTCTTACAGGCGGACGGACAGACAGACAGACGGACGTGGCTATATCGACTCGGCTGTTGATGCTGATCAAGAATATATATACTTTATGGGGTCTGCCACGCCTCCTTCTGCCTGTTACGCACTTTTTTTTAATGACAAAGTTAAGGGCGTTTCCGCCCGCCTGCTCAACTTGGCCAAAAATCAGCCTGCGTCGGCTGTTATGTAATTTCTTTATTACTTGTATGGTCGAGCGTAGGGGCTTCGAGGTTTTGTTCAGGGATTGCTTTCCGGCCACGGACGTGTGGCGGGGCAAATGGAATGAACTCAATCTGGATGGCGACGAGCACTTTTCCTGAAGGCTAGTGACGCGTGGCTGGTCGCAAAACGAGAAAAAAAGAAATGACTTCTCTGCCAAAGCAAACAGCTGCCTGTGCCTGGTTCTTGGCCCAGTAGAGATTCTGCCTACGGGTGTGGCTGGCCAAGAAAACCAAAAGAAAATACTCCTGAGTCGTCAGCTGATTTATGCGGTTTCCTCCAGGTGTGCTCGCCGGTACTTGACTTGTCAACGGATGGATTTTGGCGCAATTTTTCTTAATGTATTGGAGAAACGTGATTAAATATTAATTTTTCTCGACAAGGTTATGTCCACTACGACGCCTACGAGTGACATACATCCGCTCTCGACCGGACATAAAACAAGACTGCTTTCTGCAGCAGCATCGTGGTTTCGTCTCGACCAAAATTGCTCATTTCTATTCGAAAACAAACCGTTGCAATTGCAGAATGGCATTTTCACTCATTTCTCGAATGTGGGTCAGGGGCATGAGGGGCACACAACATATATTTGTCTCGCTCAGCAACTATCAGCCAGCTCACTCCTTCGTTGGAGTTGCCACCCCCACAACACGTTCCCTATTGAATGCCACATTTATCGAAACCCCTAGACTTTTGCCCGCGCTGAAACAAACGATACAACCAATATATAACAACATATATAGTAACATTGTTATACAGCTAGACACACAAAGAAACCCAAATAGTAACAGTCAGGCAGAGCCACAGCCAGAGCCAATTTAGCACATAAGCAATCTCACGACCAACGCATCTACAGAACAAAATTTATAAACAAAAGATCGATACACACAACGCTTAAAGCCAGACAATAAACAATGCCATACACAGCATAATTTCCCCTCTCAATAAAAGCACTTCGCGACAATGGTCACGTGGGCAGCTGCAGGAAACTAAATGTAAACAATATAATTTGGGCTTCTTGCTCACTTAGATTCTAAGATCGAGTTAGTCTTAAAATTGTCTTAAGCTCATTCATCACCCAGATTCTATCAAAAAGACAGCTTTCTCGACAAAACATGGACATTACGAAAACACTCGTCTGCCATTTGGTTTAAAAAATGCACCCTCAACTTTTCAACGTTGTATGAACCATGTTTCAAACGGTATCATTGGACAACATTGCCTTGTTTATCTTGATGATATAATCATTTTTTCAACTTCACTTCAAGAGCATGAGAGTTCCATAAGAAAAGTCTTGGACTGCTTAAAAAAACACAATCTCAAATTACAGTTGAGCAAATGCACCTTCATGCAAAGAGAAACAACATTTTTAGGACACATCGTAACACCTGTCGGCATAAAGCCCGAACCAAAAAAAATAGAAGCAATACAACGATATCCGATTCCAAAAACTCCAAAAGAAATAAAATCATTCTTAGGTTTAGCAGGGTATTACCAAAAGTTCATAAAAGACTTCGCAAAAATTGCAAGACCAATGACAAAGTATCTTAAAAAAGAACAAATAATTCACGTCCAGAAAGAAGAATATAAAAATGCTTTTAATAAATGTAAAATGTTAATAGCAAGCGATCCTCTTTTGACACGACCCGATTTCAATAAAAAATTCACCCTTAAAACTGATGCAAGTAATTATGCATTAGGTTCAGTTTTGACACAAGAAAATAAACCAATTTGCTTTGCAAGTCGAACTTTAAATGAACATGAAGTCAATAATTCCGCTATTGAAAAAGAGTTATTAGCCATAGTCTGGTCCACAAAATATTTCCGACCTTATTTGTATGGCCGTCGATTCACAGTTCAGACCGATCACAAACCATTAGTTTGGTTGGAGTCTCTCAAAGAACCCAACATGAAACTTCAAAGGTGGAAACTAAAGCTTAATGAATATGATTTTGAAATAAAACACATACAAGGAAAAGAAAACCATATTGCAGATGCTTTGTCCAGAATATAAATCAATGAAACATTTATAGGTAACGCACTGTAACGATCCTAATTGTTTCGGCCGGACTAACTCGGTCGGCTTTGTGGATTCGTGCAACAAATTTATAGGTTGCAGCCTTGCGAATAAATAAGAACGCAGACAATTTAATTTCAATGGTTTTATTGGCGGCTCCTGGCCGACTCTAATTCAATCGTAATGTGTAATGGTATTCTTGATTGTAGCTCTGTGTGATCTGGTAGAGATCCTTCCTTCTGGGGTCGTCTCTGCTCCTGGTTCGGGTACTCCTGGTCGTCTCCGGGCTCGTCTGCCCGTGATAGGTGCGTCTAGGGCTGCCCTCAGATTGGTCCTGCTTCCGCGAGGATTGTCGAGTTGAGTCTTGCTTCCGCCAAAACGTCTTCCCCCTGAGCGCGCGTTTTGCAGCGATCACTAACCTAGTCCTGCTACCGCGAGGATTAAATACCTAGGTCCGCCATCTGCCGGATAATTATTCGCGATCCTGCACCCGGCAAGGACACTCCGTTCGTACGACTCACTACCGCAAGCCAGGTTTAGTCCTGCGGGACGCAAGGACGACTTAACTCTAAGTCCTGTACTACAAGGATTGGAGATAGGCTTTGTGACTACAAAGCGGGACGGTTACCCTTGTGACTCCAAGGACTGATGATTAGATCCTGTGGCGACAAGGATTGCTGGGTGGCTCTGTGACTACAAAGCTGATGACTAGTCCTTGCGACTCCAAGGATTGATGACTAGATCCTGTGACGACAAGGATCGATGCTAGATCCTGTGGCGACAAGGATTGCTGGGTGACTTTGTGACTACAAAGCTGATGATTAGTCCTTGCGACTCCAAGGATTGATGACCAGATCCTGTGACGACAAGGATCGATGCTAGATCCTGTGGCGACAAGGATTGCTGGGCGACTTTGTGACTACAAAGTTGGTGGTTTGATCCTGTGCTACAAGGACTGGTGGTTTGACTCGCTGGTTTTCGAATGCCCCTGCTCGCGCTTTGCATGCCCTTTTATAGGCCATGCTCAATTAACTACGCTTTGCTCCCTGCTCAGTTAACGACGCTTTGCTCATTGTTCGTTCAGCTAACGGGGCCTGCGCTCACGCTGGTCAGTTAGCGACGCGGCCCGCTCACCAGTTAACTGTATGCAGCCCATGGGCGTAGCTGCAACTAGGAATTAATGTGGGGGAACGATTGCTGAAACTGGACTTTTAACTGTGGGGAACATTCTGTTCCTCACAGCACAATACGAAGACAACGAAAGTGAAGCTGATACGACTTTAGCAACAATACACAGTGCATCAGAAGACGGAAGCCAATACATTCAAATTACAGAACGACCAATTAACCATTTTAATCGACAAATAATAATGATAAAAGGAACTCAGTTCAAGAGCACAACAGAAAAATATTTTAATAAAAACATTACAAAACAAGTGGGCGCCGGCTACAGTCGAGTGTGCTCGACTGTATAATACCCTGTGCCCTAGCTCTCCGATAGGTCATATGTAGGTGCGCTACGTTAGGCATGCCGAAGGTGTGATGATGCGGCATTAACTTTTTGGCTAATTGTTCGTATTACATCTACATATGTGATCTAGTGAACCGATTTAAACCAAATTACAAATTCTTAATCTGTGAGTTTGGTTGACTTATCTCTAAAAACAACAATAATTTTCGAACTTTATCTTAAAATTCGTTCCTATGACAGCTATTTGATATCAGATTTCAACCAAATTTGTTCAGGATGTAGAATACCATCCCCAATGCGTATTCTGTTAGTTTGGTTGAGATACCTCAAACAACAAAAAAGTTTATCACACTAAAACTTGATTTTGGACTGATCGTTCCTATGGCAGCTATATGATATATGTGGTCCAATTTCAACCAAATTTTATTAGGATATATAGGAACATTTCAAATGCATATCCTATTAGCTTGGTCAAAAAGTTTATTTTCGACTGATCTTTCTTATGACAGCAATATGATATTGTGGTCCGATTGAATAAATTGTATTTAATTTAATTAAAATAGTAAATCGTAAATCGTAATCGTAATCGTAATCGCTGAAATCGATGTTGCTCATGCCAAGAGTAGCCATTGTCTAAAATTTGCTCAGCTTGCTGAAGTCCGGCAACACCAAATAATCTCTCCCACTCTTATTAATCATCGAAATCAGCTGTTTAAGGCTGCTGCATTGCGCGCGCAATTTAAATTTAAGTGCAATGCTTTACTATTTGTGATTCTTTTTGCAGAATTTGTTAAGCATTTGAATACAATGATAATAATTGAAAACCTATTGAACATATGTGCGAGCTTACTAGCTTATTATTAAACAAATTAATTATTATAAATTCAGAGATTTCAGTGCTGTAAAACGATCTGTCGTCGAGGTGTCAAGGTGCAAAATTATAAAGTGGCATTTATACATATCGCTTTTTGCAATGCATACTAATATCTACATACATATATTTTAACACAATCTTAAATATGTATTAACTTAAACCATGTTAATATACTAAAATAGGATAGAAATTGTAGCCAAATATCGATAGCTTTGCCTATCGCTCGTATTTGCGTTCGCACTCTTCGTACACGTGCTCACTGTTGTGTTTTTGCACAAACAAATGTGCATGTGCTATCTCGCTCGCACTTGCCTATGTCTATGATTTTGATTTATGTGAATTAAAAGCAAATTTGAAATATCTTCTCTATTTAATAGTCAATCGCTTTGAAACTTTCAGGGTCATTAAATTGGCTTACTTCTTATCTTCCTGTTTAATAAGAAGTGTTTTTATTAAAGATAGCGTCTGATAATCGTTTTTTGCGATTGGCGGGCGAAAGAGGCGTGGCATCTAAAATTTAAAACAAACTTGATCTGCGCCCGCTATCCAGCAACCTTCATACCAAATTTGAAGTCTATAGCTTTTATAGTCTCTGAGATCCTTTGGCTCAAACACTCGGACAGACGGACAGACAGACGGACATGGCTCAATCGACTCGGCTATTGATGCTGATCAAGAATATATATACTTTATAGGGTCGGAGATGCTTCCTTCTGCCTGTTACATACATTGCAAAAAACCATTATACCCTTTTGACCATTTTCAATGGGCACGGGTATAAATAGAATACGTACCCCCATTAAAAGAAATCGAAGTTAAAGACATGCTATAAAACAAAGTAGGAACAAAAAATACAACAATCTTTTGCAACGACGATCAGGATTTTGCGCTAATAAGTAATGATTATATTTTAATTTTTACTTTTTTCTTCACTGATAATAATTAATTTTGAGTAATTTTATAAAACTTATACTGTAATCATGATTTTTGATAAAAAAAATAAAACTCAAAAGTAATGATTATTAATGATTTTTACTTTTTTTCTTCACTGATAATAATTATTTTTGAGTAATTTTATAAAACTTAGACCGTAATCATTATGTTTGATAAAAAAAAAATATAAAACTCAAGAGTAATGATTTTTATTTTTTTCGCTCATAATAAAAAACTCAACAGTAATTTACGGCTTCTGTGTTAAATTTTTTACTAATATTATTTTATATCCTTATAAATTGACCTCAAAGCTACCTCCCAGCTTAATTTTTTTTTTCTAAAAATTAAAAAAAAATTTATTAATTTTATTATTTAAATGATCTTTTTTTTCGCTCAAAATAAGCTTTTTAAGCTTTTGTGTCAGATTTTGGGACACGTTTAATTATTTAATAATAATTATTATTTAATTTCACGAAAAGCAATTTCGCCAATGACTCGCCACCAAGGTTGCATCTCTGATCCGTGAGCATCATTTTGAGGGCCGAAAACGATCTTTCAACACTCATTTGTGTTGCAGGAACCGAGTGTACCACTTTGGCCAGCTGGTTTAAAGTTGGATATATGAATTGCTTTTCCTCCCAATACTCCATAATATTGGAGGTCAAGCAAATTGGCTTTGGGCTACAGCCGTCAATTTCAGCATATCCCTTCTTTATTTCTTCAGTTGGCCCACTATCTTCAGTTTCATCATCTGAAGCTACCTCAATGGTCTGCAAAAACTTATTTAAAAATGCAGAGATTGAGAAAAAATAAAGATTTTGGTGCAAACCATTTTTTTCTAGGTCCATTGAAGGTGTGTAATTTTTTTAGTTAAAAAAAAAAAATCATTATTTACGGTCCCAGCAAAGAACATACATGACCTTTTTAAATCCCAGAATTAGAGGTAAATTGACTAAATGTATAGAGCTAAAAGAATATATAACAAATTATGCCGATTTCAAGGAAATTGTTTTAAAATTGCATGAAGATAAATTGCACCAAGGAATAGAAAAAGTTGTAAATGAGTTTAAAGCTTCAAATTTGTATTTCCCCGATTATCATAATTTAATACAAAACATAATTAATAAATGCGAAATTTGCAAGCTTGTTAAAGCAGAACATAGATTGACCAAATTGCCTTTGGAAATTACACCGAAAATTAATAAAATCAGAAAAAAATACATGATAGATTATTACATGAATAACAGACAAAATTATTTGATTTGTATTGACGTTTATTCTAAATTCATGATGGCCGTAGAAACAGAAGCAAGAACATGGCTCGACGTAAAAGGGGCTTTACTTACAATTTTCAACACAATGAGAAAATCCAAGCTAATTAAATCAGATAGAGATACAGGAATGAACAGCTTAAGTCTTCGAAATTGGTTAGAATCCGAAAATGTAGCCATAGAATACAATATGAACAAAACAGGAATAGCAGACATTGAACGAGTTCATAAGGGTATTAATGAAAAAATTAGTGTTATCTTGACAACAAAAAATATTGAACATACAGGTACAGAAATGCAGGAAATAGCTTACACCTATAACCATAAAATAATACACGGAACAACCGGCAGAACACCCGCAGATATATTTTTATATAACAAACAACCGATTAAAAATATGCAGGAAAATAAAAAAAATAAAATTTACAAAATAAATTAAAATAGAAAAAAACATGAGATTGATCCACAAATCTCAAAGAACTTGCAGAAAACTAAGAAATCACACAACCCATTCCGGAAAAATATTAACGTTACACAAATAGACAACAATCGATACGAAGATCGATACGGGAGCTACACAAACTGGATTGACAAGTAAAACTAATTACCAACACAGGAAGACAAAAAAGGGGTTTAATGAACTTTATGGGCAAAACTTTTAAATACTTGTATGGAACTTTAGATGCTGATGATTTAGAAGATTTAAATGAAAATATAAACGATATTAGGAAAAACATGATCAATAACGATGAAATTAATGAAGTAATTAACCAAATTAACGCAAACAGCAATAATAGTCCGTGAACAATTAGAAAGATTATTAGAGTATATTGATGATATTCAAATGGCTATGCAATTGGCAAGGAATGGGTGGTTAGATCCAAAACTTTTAAATCACGAAACAGCTATTCAAATAAATCAGGATCAGCTCCTACATGTTGAAACATCGGTTTGGCTATCGTCAGATAAGAACTTGTACATTATTTTGCCAATTCCATTACAATCATTTGAAACTCCAGTGTATACAGTGGTATCATATCCAGATATGAATGAAAATCTTATTGAACACACATTAAACACCAATATTGTATCTGCCTACCTCCATAAAGAAAATGTAATAGATTTTAAGACTAAGACAATAATCACAGATAAATGTATAACATCAATTATTAAGAAGTCAGAAAATCAATGTAAACTAAAACAAGGGCAAGCACCCTTAATTCAATACATTTATCCCAATATTTTAATTACTTATAAATTAATTCAAACTCAAATATTTACAAATTGTAATGCAGCACCTTTTCCGGTTACAGGAGATCAGATAATTCTAGCGAATCAATGTGGAATACAAATTAATAATGTCACAATCACAATTATAGAAATCCACCCATACAAAAAAGAAATAATAATGGAAAAAACTAATAATTTTAAACCAATAGATCATATAAGTACAGAAATGAAATATTATGTTAAGAAATCCAATCGGCATGAAATACTATTGTATCTTATAATTATTGTAATGATTTTTATAGCTGCCTTATACGTTTATATGCGAATTCGAGGACGTAATTCGATCAAGGAAAGGGGAAGTAACATAGTTATACAGCTAGACACACAAAGAAACCCAAATAGTAACAGTCAGGCAGAGCCACAGCCAGAGCCAATTCAGCACATAAGCAATCTCACGACCAACGCATCTACAGAGCATTTCGAGATAAATTGCCATCCGTTATTCGAGGCACGCCAAATTTGAAGAACACTTCGTGAACTAAGAAGTTGACCACGTCCGAAGCAGTAGCTTTCCTCATCGCCTTTAGGAAAGTGAACTTGGAAAAGTGATCTACAACAATGAATATCCAAGCGTGTCCACGTTTGGTTCGAGGATACTTCCCCAGAAAATCAATGTAAATTTCCTGGAATGGACGATCGGTATTTACCGCTTTTCCAATTCCCACTTGCATCCTGTAGTTCTGTGCCTTCGTCTCTTTGCAGATCTCGCAATTTCGCATAAAATTGCGGACTTGTATGACCATTCCGGGCTAGTAGAACTGCCTCCGTAGCACATGCAGAGTCCTTCCCATGCCTCCATAGGCAGCTGTCTCCTCTGTATACGCCCTCTGGATGAGCCCTGGCGTCTCTGGGATTCACAGCTTCCAGCCCGTTCCCTCCACTTCGTCCTCCAGTGCTGCATTAGTCATTCTCTTGAAAAGCATCCCATTCTGGACCTTCAAGTCGGGTAATCGCAGCTTCTGGCTCGTCGCCTCTTGGATCAACTCCTGGTATTCGGCGGACTCAAACTCCAGCGTCTGGAAACCGAGCAGATCCTCCGGTGTCACCTTCACCTCTTCCACACTCCTGGATAACGTGTCTGCCACCACGTTATCGGCGCCCTTCTTGTAGAGCATCGAGAATGGAAAAGCCTGCAGCTCCCATGACCATCTCGCTAGTCTGCCGGTTAAGTCCTTGAGACTCATAAGCCACTATAGGCTGGCATGGTCGGTGATCACAGTGAACGGCATTATCTCCGGAAATGATGGATCGCGAGCTTCGCGGCTAAGTATTCCTTCTCCATCACCGTGTAATTGATTTGGTGCTTATTCAACTTCGCCGAAAAGAACGCGATCGGCCTCTCCTGTTGCTCCTCGTCCAGCTGGAACAAAACTGCACCCACTCCAAAATGCGAGGCATCACACTGTATGTAGAATGGCTTCCGTGTGTAATAACACTGGAGCCGTGGTGAGTGCTGCTTCCAAGCGTTCCACTGCTTCGATTGCTTCCTCGCTTAGCTGAAATTTGCCTTTCTGCTTTTTTAGTGCATCTTTCTGCTTTTTTATGAACCGCCGATACCATCCCGTGGTGCCCAGGAAACTCCTCAGCTCCTTTGTGTTCCTCGGAGTCGGAATATTTTTGATCGCCTCTACTTAGACTGGATCCATCCTTAATGTTCCGCCACCGTTGATATATCCCAGGTAGTTGAGGTTCCGGAAGAAAAACTTGGATTTTGCCATTTCTATGGTGAGATTGGCCTTTCTCAAACACTCCGCAACTGACCTGAGATATTTCATGTGCGTTGGACAATCTGCAGAAATTATCAGGAGATCGTCTTAATAGACGAAGACTTTCGACCTCAGCGCTGTCGGGATCACCTTGTCCATGAGCCTGCATAATTGTTGTGCCGCATTGCAGAGGCCGAATGGCATGTGCCGGAACTGATACAGTGGCCTCCCTGGGACTGTAAACGCGGTTTAGGCCCTGCTCTTCTCCTCCAGCTCAATCTGCCAAAATGCGAACTTAAGGTCGACGCTCGAGATAAAGTGCGTCTCGCCGATCCTCGACAAAATGCCTTCGGTGCATGGCAACGGGTAAGCATCCTTCACCGTCACGCTATTTAGCTTCCGCGCATCTAAGCAAAATCTTTTTTTTCCAGGACGCATGACTACTGTCGTTCGGTTGCTCCAGGGACTGTCGCTTTCTTCGATAATGCCCAACTGTAGCATTTTATCCTGTTTAGCCGGCGACAGAGGATAATGTCGGTCCTTCACTGGTTCTGTTCCTTCAATCAGCTGTATCCGATGCTGTAGCAGGTGAGTCTTGCCTAATCCGTCCTTCTCGAACTAGAGAAATTCGCGTTTTACGGCGTGCAACTGACTCTTCTGCCTCTCTTCCAGGTCCCACATCGCCGGATCAGACTAGACATCATCTTCGTCCCGATAATACGCTATGTCCGTATTCACAGCTCAGAAACTTCGGGATTTGCCTCGCTATCGGTTAGGGCCCCGATCACATTAGGAGCGATTTCGAACGCTCTCCAGAAGTCGATCCCAAGGTACAACTCCTGCTTCAGGTCAGGTCAAAATATGATTTCTTCCGTTCTGATTTTATATTTAAGCGGCAGCACAACGCGTTCCAAGATTGGACGACTGGCCCCTGCCGCTGTCCTCACCATTGAGGCGTATGGCTGCACTATTCTATTTTTTATTTTATTTCATTCAACAAAGAACCACAAGTTCTTTGTTCATTTGCACTTGGGCGCCATATTGTTATGAGCTGCTGGTCTTCTCGGTGGGCCGCGCCGACTAGCTCATTAATCGAAACACTCAGGGAGTGGGTATCAACCCTGGCCCGCAGTCCAAACAATAATCGATATTCTCTCGATACCTTCGACAGCTGATAGCTGACTAAAATTAACTTCACTAACAACAAAACCAAAATAAAGACGCAATTAAGTGACGAAAAAACTGCAGCGACGAAAGATAAACAACAATCTGAAAATACAAACACTAAATACGCAAAACTAATCCGCCTTTATACAAACAGAGTCCCTAAATTAACCAAGGCGTCCGCTCTGCCTGAGATGGAATTGCTCAACATCTCCCTTGTGCTGGCCACCGGCCCAACTTGGCCAAAAATCAGCCTGCGTCGGATGTCATGTTTTCCCTCCCCCCCTTTCACAAAAAGTTAGCCGGACAACATTTCAATTTCAGTTGAGTATAATTCGCTTAGAATTTTCTAATTTTAACAACATTTTGTACTTATTTTACTATTTGTTTTTGCTGGTACAATTATCACAAAGATTTCAATAGGAAAAGAATCAACAAGAAGACAGTTGAGGAACACCGGAACAACACAACTTTGTATAAGGTCAGGTGCACCAAGATGATTTTTAATTTTTTTATTTGGTTTTTAAAGTTTAAGTTTTGTATTTTATTTTTTTTATTTATTTATTGACCATTTCCTAGTGCTACACGTAGGAGTACTTTTAAATTGGTGCACTAGTCACGCTTGATAAGCTTATATAAATTATTCCAAAATTATAATTAACAATTTAGCTATTATTATTAACATCTAGTTGGAAAATTGAATTTGATCTTAATATATGTATTACATTTTCTTCATTATTACTAATATTACTAATATTATTACTATAATAAATATTATGACCACTATGATTATTATTATTATTATTATTATTATTATTATTATTATTATTATTATTATTATTATTATTATTATTATTATTATTATTATTATTATTATTATTATTATTATTATTATTATATTATTATTATTATTATTATTATTATTATTATTATTATTATTATTATTATTATTATTATTATTATTATTATTATTTATTATTATTATTATTATTATTATTATTATTATTATTATTATTATTATTATTATTATTATTATTATTATTATTATTATTATTATTATTATTATTATTATTATTATTATTATTATTATTATTATTATTATTATTATTATTATTATTATTATTATTATTATTATTATTATTATTATTATTATTATTATTATTATTATTATTATTATTATTATTATTATTATTATTATTATTATTATTATTATTATTATTATTATTATTATTATTATTATTATTATTATTATTATTATTATTATTATTATTATTATTATTATTATTATTATTATTATTATTATTATTATTATTATTATTATTATTATTATTATTATTATTATTATTATTATTATTATTATTATTATTATTATTATTATTATTATTATTATTATTATTATTATTATTATTATTATTATCATTATTATTACTATTATTATCACCAGTGTTACTATCAATGATATTGGTGTTTCAGGTGTGATTTCAGCCTAGAGCTAAAAACTGATGTGCTTCCAATAGTCTTAATCTCAAGTGGCAGCTGATTCCAAAGTCGAGCAACCCATAAAAAGAAGTGCTTGTCAGAGGATGCAAGTTTAATTCTAGGACAAACAATATTACAAGTCCTTAACGATATTGCAAAGCGTAATTTGTCATATAAATAATCAGGCGTTTTTGTAGATATAATCTGATGGAGCAGAGTTAGCGTTTTATATTTAGTCCAGTTAATTAAGTCTAAGTCAAAAATACGATTGGCATAACGAGTAACATGGTCGTATCGTTTAAGTCCAAAAACATAGCGTGCTATATTGTTAAATGCTACTTTAAGCTTTTTCTGACTAGCAGGATCACAGTTGGCAAAAATTTCAATTCCATAGAATAGTATTGGCGAAACTAAAGTTTTCGCGATAGTCATTCTTGTTTTTACCGGCAACCAGCGCTGTGTTAGCATAAGCTGTCGAAGTATGCCATAGGTCTTTCCCACAGCTTTATTGACCTGGTCTTTCCATGTGAGTGTATTGTTGAATGTTATTCCTAAATTATCAGCCTTTTCCACATACACAATATCTACATCACCAACACGAAGTTTATCTAAGTTGCCAACATTAAGTTTTTTCTTATACATTACGATACATTTACACTTTGACGGGTTCAAACAAAGACCATTGTTACTTGCCCATTTACAAACACGTAACAGATCATTATTACACAACATAATACACTGGTTAATCTGACTTACAGGACGACTCACATATAATTGGACATCATCAGCGTACATATGGACTTCACACATAGACAAAACACTTGGTAGATCATTAACATAAATTGTAAACAAAAGGGGACCTAGAATTGACCCCTGTGGAACTCCACGTGTTGTTGTTATAAAGTCGGAGGTAAGGTGCTGCACAACTACGGCTTGTTTTCTATTTGTCAAGTATGAGCTCATTAACTTGATTGCAGTCGGGGAAAAATTTATAGTCTGCTTAACTTTGTTATTAAAATTTCGTGGTTTACCGTGTCAAAAGCCTTACTAAAATCTAGAAGTGTCAAGAGGGCTACTTCACTTTTGTCCATATGACTTCTTATGTCCTCAACGATTTTTAATATGGCAGTTGTACAGCTTTTCCTTTTTCTAAACCCGGATTGCATATTGCTAAGAAAATTATTGGTGTCCATAAAAGTAGTTATTTGTGTTGCTAATATTTTTTCAAAGACTTTAGATATAAATGGTAAAATAGCTATTGGTCTGTACTCGTCGTTACTTTTAGGAATGGGCATGATCTTGGCGATTTTCCAAATGTCAGGAAAAGTGGATGTAGTTATTGCATAATTTATTATGTGAGTTATATGACCTAGGATTAATGGAAGTAATATTTTGACAAACTTAGGGCTAATTTCATCCAATCCACTTGCATTTGATTTGATTTTTAATATTGACTCAAGTACATCACATTGACTAACACTAACAAAATTAAAACAATTATCACAATTACTCAACGATACAGAATTTAAGTACGGATTACATGTAATTGGACAAACATTGATATTGACAAAACTACTATTAAGAACATTTACATCCAGGTCGTCATTTATCACAGATTTAACCCTTCCGATTCCAACATTTTTCAGTTCCTTCCATATTTGTTTCGTAGAGTTTGTGCTAGAAAACTTATTTCCATAGTATCTACGCTTAGCACGATTTATCAATTCATTTACTCTGTGTCTGGTAGTCTTGAATAGTTGATGAAAATGGTCAGTCTTATAGCGTTTCTATATTTTATTGCACTTTGAATATCACTGTTAAACCATGAATTTAACTTTGGCTTTATAGCTATGGTTCTAAGAGGTACATGCTTATTGTACAGATAGTCAATATTATTTTGGAGCAAACTTAACTGGGTGTCAACCGAGGGAAGAAAGTAAATACTGTTCCAGTCACACATACTGCAGTCACTGTACAATCTACTATTATCTATATTTTTAAAATCCCTGTATTGAATAGGCTGGTTACTAAAGTCAAGTTGCGTGTCATAAGAAAGAAAAATCAGGTCATGTTTTGAAAAAGCAGGTACTGAGATTTGGTCATACAACATTACTCTGTCAACTTTATTTACAAAGATTACATCAAGTAATGTATTGGCAGTTTCTGAGAAATGCGTCGGTGTTGATGCATTTACAAGTTTTAAGCCCAGTCCATTCATGTCGTTTGACAAGTTTTGGTCCTGCAGCATATTGCTGTTTAGGTCGCCAATTATTATAACGTCAGTATAAGTCAGTGACAAATTTGCTATTGTATCAGTCAAGCCAGAGTAGTCAATGTTTTTATGCGCCCTGTATACACATCCTAATAGCATCTTTATATCATTATTCAGGCTATTTAATTCTAAAAATATATATTCTATTGGGCTGTCAAGGGGATGTTTTAATACGACTTTACATTTAATTCTCTTTGTTACAAAAACTGCTACACCACCTGCATGACTTACACGATCAGAACGAAAAAACATTAAAGCCATCACAAAAAATAGACAAGTCATTTAATTCAGGGACAAACCACGTTTCAGAAACACAGACAATATCAACATTAGAATTCACAAACATATAACGAAACTCCTCCATCTTTTTGACAAGGCTTTGAGCATTTATATGACAAATTTTTAAACCATTATTTTGCTTACATAATACTCTAACCATGGCATGGCCGCTCACTTTGGTTGAAATCAGAGATGCGGACATTTAAAAAGTTTGATTTTATAACCTATTTGAAGCACACCAAAAAATTTAATATGAAAAGCTAAAAAAGTAATAATAATAATATTAATAATAAGCAAATACATTAAAAACAGTGAAACATTAATATGACAATTTTTACAAATACAATAAACATACACAAAAACAAAATTCAAATGGTAACGCTCATTCTGGCGATGCATTAGCCGAAATTGAAGAGCTTTCGGCTTGCATTTGTAAGAGCTTTTGAAAGCTCTCCACACATATTGGATCTGTTTTCTCACTTCGCTTCACATATACGCATGCGCGCCGGCAGAAAACTGCCGTTAGAATTCTCTGTTTCTTCATTCGCATAGCCTCTTTAAAAACAGCGTATGTCTCTCTTGTCAGCTGTTCGTTAAGGTAGATAAGTCAAAGCCCAACAACTGCAAGTTCAGTAGTTGCTTTGTCGTCCGCCTATACTCTCCGGCCGCCCGCATGAGAGTGATCTTATCACGTGCGCTTTCTAGTTTTACAATTATTGTAGGATCGACAACAGTGTTTGCCGTTCTGGGTTGCCTGATCCTACAAATGTCTTTTAACTTCGGTGCCGGTGTTATCCCCAGTGAAAAACAAAGCGTGTTAAAAATAGTCTTTAGAGACTCTCCCTCGCAGAACGGAACCCCATGCATGCGGAGGTCATTAGCCACTTCTGCAGTTGCCAGAGTCGAGATTTTTGACTCAAGCAATCCCACCTGTGCCTTTAACGCCTCCACCTCAGCCACATCTCTCTCCAGCTTTAGAATGCGCTCACCCATTTTTTGCATTTCTGCACTCATGCCATCAAGTCGTTCATGCAGCACAGAGAGTATGCGCGCTTCAGACTCACTCATTTTGCTTTTAATCATCTCAGCCTGTTCCTTGAAACGCTCGTTGATAAGCTGCAAAATCGAGCTCATGTCCAGCCCCTTGTTCGACTTTATTTCCCCATTAGAGTTCTCGCGCAGTCTCTTGGTTATTGGTGCCATTGTGTAATTGTTTTTGTGTGAACAGTCTACTTGAGTATTTATTCGTTCCACTTTTTATTTTTATTTACTTTTCGTTTTTGGTTTTCTCCTTTGTTGCTTTGGTAAGTGATATTGTTATTGTTTTGAATAAATGTGAGCTTTTTGCACTGTATTGTGTGTTGAGTGTTTCGTACTCCAACTGCTGCTCTCACAAATTGGTTGATGTTTTAATTTTTGCTTTCCCGCGTCAAACACGTTTATTAATAATTGGTAATTTCTTTATCCCTTGTATGGTCAGGCGTAGGGCCTTCGAGGTTTTCTTCAGGGATTGCTTTCCGGCCACGGACTTGTGGCGGGGCAAATGGAACGAACTCACTCTGGATGGCGACGAGCACTTTTGCTGAAGGCTAGTGACGCGTGCTCTCCGCACTTGTCCTCTGTGTTAATGGCTGGTCGCAAAACGAGAAAAAAAGAAGGGACTTCACTGCCAAAGCAAACAGCTGCCCGTGCCTGGGTGTTTGGCCGTTCGGGCTGGCAGTCACGGTTGTTGGCCCAGTAGGGATTCTGCCTACGGCTGTGGCTGGCCAAGAAAACCAAAAGAAAATTCTCCTGAGTCGGCAGCTGATTTATGCGGTTGCCTCCAGCTGTGCTCGCCGGTACTTGACTTGTCAACGGATGGATTTTGGCGCAATTTTTCTTTATGTATTGGAGAAACGTGATTAATTATTAATTTTTCTCGACAAGGTTATGTCCACTACGACGCCTACGAGTGACATACATCCGCTCTCGACCGGACATAAAACAAGACTGCTTTCTGCAGCAGCAACGTGGTTTCGTCTCGACCAAAATTGCTCATTTCTATTCGAAAACAAACCGTTGCAATTGCAGAAGGGCATTTCCACTCATTTCTCGAGTGTGGGTCAGGGGCATGAGGGGCACACAACATAAATTTGTCTCGCTCAGCAACTACCAGCCATCTCACTCCTTCGTTGGAGTTGCCACCCCCACAACAGGTTCCCTATCGATTGCCACATTTATCGACATCCTTAGACTTTTGCCCGCGCTGACACAAACGATAGGCCACACCCACGACTAATACCTAATTCACAAGCAGATGGAAACATCGGAACTGACACCACCAGCGCCCACCGAAGGTAAGCAAGTCCCCATTATGAACGCAGATCTTTGGCATGAAATATTCCTAATGCTCTTCCTTGCAGATCCTCCAGCTCGTATGCGTTGGTGCCCACTGCTCGGACGACGCAGCCCTTCAGAAATTTCCTAGCAAACTTCGCGTTGAATGCCTTGCCGAAGTTGCTTAGTGCAAAATTGCGTCTCCAGACCTCCTGTCCCGGCTTTAGGTGGAACTGCGTTGACCATAACGCTGTCGACTTCGCTCATACGCGGAGTGTAGATGCTCCTTCATATGTCCTCGGATTACGGCTTACCTGTCCTTTGCGTCCAGATCCGAGATGTCATGGTCGGATAGCGATCTGAGTTTTCTAGCCAGTTTATAGGAGGCTCCGTTAAGATACATGTGTTGGCCAAACACGACAAAGAACGGCATTCCTGTTTGATCATGCTCTAAATATGACCTTATTGCAGATAGAACGGATCGGTTTACTCGCTCGGCGGCTTTGCTCTGTGTGTTATCCCAAACGCTTTGATCATCGCTTGAAAAGATTTCGAGATAAATTGCCATCCGTTAACCAAGAATGTGAATTGGAAAAGTGATCTACAACAATGAATATCCAAGCGTGTCCACGTTTGGTTCGAGGATTCTTCCCCAGAAAATCAATGTAAATTTCCTGGAATGGACGATCGGTATTTACCGCTTTTCCAATTCCCACTTGCATCCTGTAGTTCTGTGCCTTCGTCTCTTTGCAGATCTCGCAATTTCGCATAAAATCGCGGACTTGTATGACCATTCCGGGCTAGTAGAACTGCCTCCGTAGCACATGCAGAGTCTTTCCCATGCCTCCATAGGCAGCTGTCTCCTCTGTATACGCCCTCTGGATGAGCCCTGGCGTCTCTGGGATTCACAGCTTCCAGCCCGTTCCCTCCACTTCGTCCTCCAGTGCTGCATTAGTCATTCTCTTGAAAAGCATCCCATTCTGGACCTTCAAGTCGGGTAATCGCAGCTTCTGGCTCGTCGCCTCTTGGATCAACTCCTGGTATTCGGCGGACTCAAACTCCAGCGTCTGGAAACCGAGCAGATCCTCCGGTGTCACCTTCACCTCTTCCACACTCCTGGATAACGTGTCTGCCACCACGTTATCGGCGCCCTTCTTGTAGAGCATCGAGAATGGAAAAGCCTGCAGCTCCCATGACCATCTCGCTAGTCTGCCGGTTAAGTCCTTGAGACTCATAAGCCACTATAGGCTGGCATGGTCGGTGATCACAGTGAACGGCATTATCTCCGGAAATGATGGATCGCGAGCTTCGCGGCTAAGTATTCCTTCTCCATCACCGTGTAATTGATTTGGTGCTTATTCAACTTCGCCGAAAAGAACGCGATCGGCCTCTCCTGTTGCTCCTCGTCCAGCTGGAACAAAACTGCACCCACTCCAAAATGCGAGGCATCACACTGTATGTAGAATGGCTTCCGTGTGTAATAACACTGGAGCCGTGGTGAGTGCTGCTTCCAAGCGTTCCACTGCTTCGATTGCTTCCTCGCTTAGCTGAAATTTGCCTTTCTGCTTTTTTAGTGCATCTTTCTGCTTTTTTATGAACCGCCGATACCATCCCGTGGTGCCCAGGAAACTCCTCAGCTCCTTTGTGTTCCTCGGAGTCGGAATATTTTTGATCGCCTCTACTTAGACTGGATCCATCCTTAATGTTCCGCCACCGTTGATATATCCCAGGTAGTTGAGGTTCCGGAAGAAAAACTTGGATTTTGCCATTTCTATGGTGAGATTGGCCTTTCTCAAACACTCCGCAACTGACCTGAGATATTTCATGTGCGTTGGACAATCTGCAGAAATTATCAGGAGATCGTCTTAATAGACGAAGACTTTCGACCTCAGCGCTGTCGGGATCACCTTGTCCATGAGCCTGCATAATTGTTGTGCCGCATTGCAGAGGCCGAATGGCATGTGCCGGAACTGATACAGTGGCCTCCCTGGGACTGTAAACGCGGTTTAGGCCCTGCTCTTCTCCTCCAGCTCAATCTGCCAAAATGCGAACTTAAGGTCGACGCTCGAGATAAAGTGCGTCTCGCCGATCCTCGACAAAATGCCTTCGGTGCATGGCAACGGGTAAGCATCCTTCACCGTCACGCTATTTAGCTTCCGCGCATCTAAGCAAAATCTTTTTTTTCCAGGACGCATGACTACTGTCGTAGGGTTGCTCCAGGGACTGTCGCTTTCTTCGATAATGCCCAACTGTAGCATTTTATCCTGTTTAGCCGGCGACAGAGGATAATGTCGGTTCTTCACTGGTTCTGTTCCTTCAATCAGCTGTATCCGATGCTGTAGCAGGTGAGTCTTGCCTAATCCGTCCTTCTCGAACTAGAGAAATTCGCGTTTTACGGCGAGCAACTGAATCTTCTGCCTCTCTTCCAGGTCCCACATCGCCGGATCAGACTAGACATCATCTTCGTCCCGATAATACGCAATGTCCGTATTCACAGCTCAGAAACTTCGGGATTTGCCTCGCTATCGGTTAGGGCCCCGATCACATTAGGAGCGATTTCGAACGCTCTCCAGAAGTAAATCCCAAGGTACAACTCCTGCTTCAGGTCAGGTCAAAAAATGATTTCTTCCGTTCTGATTTTATATTTAAGCGGCAGCACAACGCGTTCCAAGATTGGACGACTGGCCCCTGCCGCTGCCCTCACCATTGAGGCGTATGGCTGCACTATTCTATTTTTTATTTTATTTCATTCAACAAAGAACCACAAGTTCTTTGTTCATTTGAACTTGGGCGCCATATTGTTATGAGCTGCTGGTCTTCTCGGTGGGCCGCGCCGACTAGCTCATTAATCGAAACACTCAGGGAGTGGGTATCAACCCTGGCCCGCAGTCCAAACAATAATCGATATTCTCTCGATACCTTCGACTGCTGATATCTGACTAAAATTATCTTCACTAACAACAAAACCAAAACAAAGACGCAATTAAGTGACGAAAAAACTGCAACGACGAAAGATAAACAACAATCTGAAAATACAAACACTAAATACGCAAAACTAATCCGCCTTTATACAAACAGAGTCCCTAAATTAACCAAGGCGTCCGCTCTGCCTGAGATGGAACTGCTCAACATCTCCCTTGTGCTGGCCACCGGCCCAACTTGGCCAAAAATCAGCCTGCGTCGGATGTCATGTTTTCCCTCCCCCCCCTTTCACTAAAAGTTAGCCGGACAACATTTCAATTTCAGTTGAGTATAATTCACTTGGAATTTTCTAATTTTAACAACATTTTGTACTTATTTTACTATTTGTTTTTGCTGGTACAATTATCACAAAGATTTCAATAGGAAAAGAATCAACAAGAAGACAGTTGAGGAACACCGGAACAACACAACTTTGTATAAGGTCAGGTGCACCAAGATGATTTTTAATTTTTTTATTTGGTTTTTAAAGTTTAAGTTTTGAATTTTACTTTAAAGTTTTTTGTTTCTAAACTTTATTTTGTCCAACGCTCAAGTTTTTGCTTAATAAACACGTTTGTTACTAATTGGTAATTTCTTTATCCCTTGTATGGTCAGGCGTAGGGCCTTCGAGGTTTTGTTCAGGGATTGCTTTCCGGCCACGAGCACTTTTCCTGAAGGCTAGTGACGCGTGCTCCCCGCACTTGTCCTCTGTGTTAATGGCTGGTCGCAAAATGAGAAAAAAAGAAGGGACTTCACTGCCAAAGCAAACAGCTGCCCGTGCCTGGGTTTTGGCCGTTCGGGCTGCCAGTCACGGTTGTTGGCCCAGTAGGGAGTAGGGCCAATAAAACCAAAAGAAAATACTCCTGAGTCGGCAGCTGATTTATGCGGTTGCCTCCAGCTGTGCTCGCCGGTACTTGACTTGTCAACGGATGGATTTTGGCGCAATTTTTCTTTATGTATTGGAGAAACGTGCTTAATTATTAATTTTTCTCGACAAGGTTATGTCCACTACGACGCCTACGAGTGACATACATCCGCTCTCGACCGGACATAGAACAAGACTGCTTTCTGCAGCAGCAACGTGGTTTCGTCTCGACCACAATTGCTCATTTCTATTCGAAAACAAACCGTTGCAATTGCAGAAGGGCATTTCCACTTATTTCTCGAGTGTGGGTCAGGGGCATGAGGGGCACACAACATAAATTTGTCTCGCTCAGCAACTACCAGCCATCTTACTCCTTCGTGGGAGCTGCCAGCCCCACAACAGGTTCCCTATCGATTGCCACATTTATCGACACCCTTAATCACAAACGATACAACCGAATATAACAATTCTTATCAAAAATTCGCGTCGAATGACTTCTCAATTATAATTATCCGTTCAGTAGTTCAAAAGATAATTTAATTTGAAATTTTAAGTGTCTTTCCCAAAATGAGATGAAAAGTCAGTCCTTATGTTTGTTTGTTTGTTTGTATTAAAGCGTTGAAATAGCTTATATTTGTGAATGTGGATCTATTCCCCATTAAAAGACAAGGGGGCTCCGCCCCCTGCTCGCTTCGCTCGCGAGGAGGTGCGTGAAAGTCAAGTATGCTCGACAGAAGGATACCCTGTAGCCTGGCACTCCGATTGCCCATAACATATTTACAAGCCGTTAGACACGCCGAAGGTTTGATGATGTTGCATTATTTGTCGACTAATTGTTCGTATTACATCTATGTGTTCTACTGAACACATTTAAACCAAATTGGATCATAATGTTAAAAACATTATAAAATTCCCATTTTGTAAATCTTCCGATTATAACCCAATTTGATCAGAATGTATAAGACCATCCCAAATGTATATCCTGTCAATTTAGTCGAGGTATTTCAAACAACAAAAAAGTTTTTTTACACAAACTTGATTTTCGACTGATCGTTCTTATGATATCTATATGATATAGTGGTCCGATCCAAATTTAATAATCAATTCATGTTGGTTTCCCAGTTGGGTCCTTAAAACGACGAATCTTGCAACTGGAAGCGGCTTTGTCAGTATGTCGGCCAATTGGAAATCTGTGGAAATATACTTGACTTGCCTATGTCCTTTGTTCTCTTGTGGCTGGTAGGATTATTGGCAATACTTATACAGTCTTGGTTGTCTTCAAAAATATCTATTTGGCCATTTAATTCAAGTTTAATCTCATTTATTAATGAGCTAAGCCATAATGCTTCCCAAACACCTTCAAATAAGGCCATGTATTCTGCTTCGGTAGAAGAAGCGGCAACGGATTTTTGTTTTATAGTATTCCGTGAAATTAAACAACTTTCAAACAATTTAAATAAATATCCCGAGTACTTCTTCTATCAGCCTCATTCCCAGCCCAATCGGAATCGACATATACTATAAGAACACTATTTAAGTTTATATTTCTTTTGAATGTCAACTTTAAATCCGACCTTTAAGATACCTTAGCACCCGTTTAAGACATTGCCATAATTCTTTATTGTTGTTATTCGTATAACGACTTAAGATAGTTATTGATGTACTTAAGTCTGGACGTGTACATAACATGATGTACATCAAACAACCAATCAAACTTCTACATGGTGCATCATATGATTCTTCAGATTGCAATGCCTCATAATTTAGTTTGCTTGGGAGGGGTGTACTAACTGCATTACAATCTTCCATATTAAACTTTCTCAAAACATTATTAATATATGCTGATTGACTGAGATTGAACTGACCGTTTTAAGTAAGTAAGTCATTTAAATTTGTTTAGAAGATAAGATTTAATATTAGATATGGTATCGGATTTATTGGTGGCAATTTATATTTTTAGAAATATCTCCCTTATTCAAAATATAAGTACAACGGTCAACTCCCAAATTTTCAAATCCAACCTTTTTTAACACAAAAGGGTCCAAAAGGGACCTAAAACTTGAAATTCGTGCAACAGGTGCAAACGTCTCATCATAATCAGTCATATATTGTTGCGTGAAACCCCGCGCAACAAGTCTACCTTTATACTTTACTAAGTTGCCAAACTCATCTTGTTTTATACTAAACACCCACTTGCAATCTACTATGTTTATACCCGTTCCCATTGAAAATGGTCCAAAACGGTATAATGGTTTTGTGCAATGTATGTAACAGGCAGAAGGAAGCATCTCCGACCCTATAAAGTATATATATTCTTGATCAGTATCAATAGCCGAGTCGATTGAGCCATGTCCGTCTGTCTGTCCGTCTGTTTGAGTCAAAGGATCTCGGAGACTATAAGAGCTAGAGACTTGAAACTTGGTATATAGGTTCTTGGATAGCGGGCGCAGATCAAGTTTGTTTTAAAATTTCGATCGCACAACTATATCATATAGCTGCCATAGGAACGATCAGTCGAAAATCAAGTTTTGGTATGAAAAACTTTTTTGTTGCTTGAGATATGTCAGCCAAACTGAGACAATATTCATGTGGGATAGTCCCATACATTCTGACTAATCTTGGTTAAAATCGAAACACTATGTGATATAGCTGCCATAGGTACGATCAGTCGAAAATCAAGTTTTGTTATGAAAAACTTTTTTGTTGCTTGAGATATCTTAGCCAAAGTAAGACAATATGCATTTGGGATGGTGCCATACATCCTGACCAAACTTGGCTACAATCGGTCTACTATATCATATAGCTGCTATAGGAACGATCAGTCGAAAATCAAGTTTTGGTATGAAAAACTTTTTTGTTGCTTGAGATATGTCAGCCAAACTGAGACAATATGCATGTGGGAAAGTCCCATATATCCTGACTAAACTTGGTTAAAATCGAAACAGTATGTGATATAGCTGCCATAGGAACGAGCAGTCGAAAATCAAGTTTTAGTATGATAAACTTTTTTTTTGTTTGAGGTATCTCAACCAAACTAACAAAATACGCATTTGGGATGGTATTCTACATCCTGACCAAGTTTGGTTGAAATTGGATATATAGTACGAAAATTATTGTTGTTTTTTGAGATAAGTCAACCAAAGTCACAGATTCAGAATTTGCAATTTGGTTTAAGTCGGTTCACTAGATCACATAGATGTAATACGAACAATTAGTCAAAAAGTTAATGCTGCATCATCACACTTTCGGCATGCCTAACGTAGCGCACATACGTATGACCTATCGGAGAGCCAGGGCACAGGGAGCCGGTGACCCCTTGTTTTATTTTTAGGTTTTTGCACCAGGCTCCAAGTACTGTTTTGGAAATGAGAGTTAAGTTCATCTTGTATTGCTTTTTCCCAGAAATATCTATCATCACGAAATTTAATTTCGTCAAATGTATTGCGAATATCATTTAAACTCATTTGATATATTTGATGTGTATGCTCAACCATTTAATTTGAATTTTATAATTGGTACATTATACTCACACATTCCATCAAATACCATGTGACCGTCTTTGGTGACTAATGCCACCAGGATTGAACTCAATTGTCAGACCAGCATCCTGCATCTTCTTCACGGACAGTAAGTTATGGGGAATATTCTCCACACTTTGCACCTTCAATTGGCAATTCAGAAAACAACGTAATATCTTTTATGAGATGATCTGAAGCACCAGAATCTAGAATAAACTCTACCTCGCTTGCGTTTGTATTTTTATCTACTTGTCTCATCATAAAAGCAAACCCACTATCTGCCTGTTTTGTTCTAGATACTTGAGCCTGCTTTTCGGCAGCAACATTCTGGTTTCCTGCCTGCCTTTTGGAAAAGAAACAGTCTTTCTTTAGATGCCCTAATTTTCCACAATGAAACATTTTTGTTTCGAACTAAATTTGTTTTTAAATGGCTTCTTTACATGTTTAAAAATTGCATTATTTTTATATTTATTTGCCTCGGCTCTCTATTGTCTATGGCTTGCAGCACTTTGGCACTTGTGTCTTTGCTCCCACTTTTTAATTTTATTTCCGGATCAAGAAGGCGTGATTTAACAAATGCTAATGTCAGATTAGTTTCAAATAAGGTCTCTATTGCTGTTATTACTCCATCGTAGCTTGATGGAAGAGTTAGAAGTAAATGGGAAACTTTATCCATTTCGTCTAACTTAGCTCCTGACGCAATGAGATCAGTTATGGGGTCATCAAAGAAATTGAAATGATTCAACAGCGAATTATCACCTTTTAATTTTAATGCCAATAGTTGCTCTCGAAGTGAAAGCTGTGATGCTAAGCTTTCCGCTCGTAAATAGCATCTAAATTCGAAAAAATTTGTTTTGCACTATTGTCACTGTTGGCAAAAACTAGAAGCGGATCACTCAAGTAATCAATTATTAGGCTTTTTGCATTTCTTTCCGTCTTTTTAATTTCATCTGTCACTGTCCCAGTTATAGAAAATTTTCCATTCTGTCTGTATATATATTGCTAGTCGCTTTTCGCACCCTTCGTGATGCTGACGTCACTAGCGGGGACTGCCGTCCGCAGTGATAAAACTAAACATTAAAATATATAAACAAGTAATTAAAACTACACCATCTATACATTCTGACCGAGTTTGGCTGAAATCGGTTTACTATATCAAATAGCTGCCAAGGAACAATCAGTCGAAAAACAAGCTTTAGTATGAAAAACTTTTTTGTTTATTGAGATAGCTCAACCAATCTAACATAATATGCATCTGGGGTTATCTTAAACATTCTGACCGAGATTGGTTGAAATCGGTCCGCTTTATCAAATAGCTGCCATAGGAACAATCAGTCAAAAACCAAGCTTTAGTATGAAAAACTTTTTTGTTTTATTTGGTTGAAATCGGGCTACTATATTATAAAGCTGCCAGAGGAACGATTGGTCGAAAATGTATACTGAGTATGCAAATTTTTGTTGTTTCTGGAGATACCACAATCAGACTCGCAGATTGGGAATTTTCTATTGTCTTATACCTCCTAATACAATGTTTTATGTATGTACAGATTTATATTATTTTCTTTTAATCAGGAGTTGCCTTTCCATAGTAAGTACGGGTTCTCCGACAGTCGAGTATGCTCGACTGTAGCACCGCCCACTAGTTATCTACTTGTCTCATCATAGAAGCAAACCCACCATCTGGCTGTGTTTTTCTAGATACTTAAGCTTGTTTTTCGGCAGCAACATTCTGGTTACCTGCCTGCCTGTATGTGTACATAGATTTTCAACAAGCCACCTCAAAAGTTACATTGATATAAAAACTTAAACAATGATTCTAACAAACGGGCTTGAACGTATCAACGGTGTAAATTTATTTCTGGGGATAACAATTTGATCCAGCATTCGCTGCAGAGGATTAGGGAAACCCAGTAAAACCCAATCAGATCAATTAAATTAATATTTTACATAAATTCAATTACTGCGGACGTCAGTCCGCGCTAGTGACGAAAGCATCACGAAGGGTGCGAAAGGCGACTAGTAATATACACAGGAAGAATTGAAAATTTTCTATGACAGTCCGATCAGGTCGAGTTATATACCGATCGAAAGGTATAGTTTCAACTAACAAAAGTGTATAATAAGACTTTTGGAAACGCAGCTGGTTCGTCGGATAATCAGGTGTAAGTGAGAGGGTAAATGACCCTAAAAGTTTCAAAGCGATTGATTATTAAATAGAGAAGATATTTCAAATTTGCTTTTAGTTCACATAAATCAAAATCATAGACATAGGCAAGTGCGAGCGAGATAGCATATGCACATTTGTTTGTGCAAAAACAAACGTAACATGGTTTAAGTTAATACATATTTAAGATTGTGTTAAAATATATGTACATATGTAGATATTTGTATGCATTGCAAAAAGCGATATGTATAAATGCCACAATTTTCACCTCGAGATAAGCTGAGTGTTATGCGTTCTCCTGCAGGAGAGACGACAGATCATTTTACAACACTGAAATCTCTGAATTTATAATAATTATTAGGTTTAATAATAAGCTAGTAAGCTCGCACATATGTTCAATAGGTTTTCATTTATTATCATTGTATTTATATGCTTAACTAAATTAGAATCACAAATATTAAAGCATAGCATTTAAATTTAAATTGCGCGCGCAACGCAGCAGCCTTTAACAGCTGATTTCGATGATTAAGAAGAGTGGGAGAGATTATTTGGTGTTGCCGGACTTCAACAAGCTTAGCAAATTTTAGATAATGGCTACTCTTGGCATGAGCAACATCGATTTCAGCGATTACGATTACGATTACGATATACGATTTACTATTTTAATTAAATTAAATACAATTTAATCAATCGGACCGCTATATCATATTGCTATCATAAGAACGATCAGTCGAAAATAAACTTTTTTGTTGTTTGAAAGATCTCGACCAAACTAAAAGGATATGCAGTTGGGATGGTCCTATATATCCTGATAAAATTTGGTTGAAATCGGACCACTATATCATATAGCTGCCAAGGGAACGATCAGTCCAAAATCAAGTTTTAGTATGATAAACTTTTTTGTTTTTTGAGGTTTCTCAACCAAACTAACAGAATATGCATTTGGGATGGTATTCTGCATCCTGACCAAGTTTGGTTGAAATCTGATATCAAATAGCTGTCATAGGAACGAATTTTAAGATAAAGTACGAAAATTATTGTTGTTTTTAGAGATAAGTCAACCAAACTCACAGATTCAGAATTTGTAATTTGGTTTAAATCGGTTCACTAGATCACATAGATGTAATACGAACAAAAAGTTAATGCCGCATCATCACACCTTCGGCATGCCTAACGTAGCGCACCTACGTATGACCTATCGGAGAGCCAGGGCACAGGGTATTATACAGTCGAGCACACTCGACTGTAGCAGCCGCCCCTTTGTTTTGTTTGTTTTTTTGTTTGTTTGTCTGTTTGTTTGTGAATGTGGATCTACATATTCCCCATCAAAAAACTAGAAACGTTTGCTTTACGACTTTTTCGAAAAATCGCTAGTTTAGCGGGAAATCGCTAAAACCCGCTAAAATGGACACGCCCACAGTATCCAAACGATAGAAGCTACAGATATGTTCTATAAGTCGTTGGAAAGGTATTTTGAAGGGATTTCAGGCATACCTTAAAATTTTTTTCTAAACCATATAGGTAAATGTCTACAGGTGAAAATTGCTTTTTTATCACACCTTTTGGCGATTTTAGAAAAAACGGCTCTAACGACTTTTTTAATTTTTAATATGTTTTAGTATGCATAATTTCGCGTTTTTTGATGTATGACACATAACGTTTTTGGGGTGCGCTTGGAAGATATTACCTGTCATATGAACTCCATATAATTTTTATGCCCTGTGCCCATTGAAAATAGTCAAAAAAGCATTTAGTACGAAAAACTTTTTCGCTGTTTGAGATATCTCAACTAAACTGTCAGAATAAGCATCAGAGATGGTCCATACATCCCGACCAAATTTTGTTGAAATCGGATCACTATATCATTTAGCTGCCATAGGAAGCATCAGTCGAAAATCAGTTATAATACGAAAAACTATTTTGTTGTTTGAGATATTTTAACCAATCTGACAAATTAGACATCTGTGGTGGTCCTTTGTATAATGACCAAATTTGGTCTACTGTATCATATAGCTGCCATAGGAACGATTAATCGAAAACTAAGATTTAGTATGCATTTTTTTATTATTATTTTTGGAGATATCTCAACCTAACGTAACCATTGGGAATTTTCTATTATCTTTAACATTATGATCGAATTTGTTTTTTAATGGTACTGAGACTTGGTATAGACAATTACAAAAATTTCTGATATCTTCTAAGAAAAACCTCTTAACGATGTAAAATTCTAGTGACGAAAACATTTCCATTCCCCAAACTTTCTGATATCGAATTTTGTGACGAACGATATTAAATTGAAAACATAACTTATTCTTAAAAAAAAAGTTAGGCATTCGACACTGCGCAAAAAAGTTTATGTTATTATGTAAGAAGGACTGGGACTCAATATACCGATCGAAGTGCATACTAAGACTATTGAAATCTCACCTGGTTCATGAGATAAGCAGGTGTAAATGGGAGGTACGTTGGAGCTTTTTGGTAAACTTTTTTATTTTATTATTATTCTTATAAAATATACGCGTCGACACCTCGATCATCAAAATCCGACCACTGGTTCGAAAGATAATTAAATTTGAAAAATTTAGACGCCTTCCCAAAATGAGATGAAAAGTCAGTCCTTTTGTTTGTTTGTATCAAAGCGTTGAAAAAGCTTATATTTGTGAATGTGAATCTACTCGCCATCAAAAAACTAGAAGCGTTTGCTTTACGACTTTTTCGAAAAATCGCTAGCTTAGCGGGAAATCGCTTAAACCTGCTAAAATTGACACCACCACAGTATCCAAACGACAGAAGCTACAGATATGTTCTATATATCGTTGGAAAGGTAGGGCTTTTTGGCATATCTTTCAACTTTTTTTTAAGCATATAGGTAAATGGCTACAGGTGAAAAAAGCTTTTTTATCTTACATTTTGGCGATTTTAGAAAAAACGCCGCTAACGATTTTTTGAGTTTATATTATGTTTTAGTATGAACAATTTCGCGTCTTTTGATGTATGACACATAACTTTTTTTCGGGTGTGTTTGGAAGATATGACCTGTTATCTAAACTGCCTATAATTTGTATACCCTGGGACCAATGAAAATTGTCAAAAAGGGATTTAGTACGAAAAATGTACAATTTAGTATCGTTCGTCACAAAATTGAATATCAGAAATTTTGGAGCATGGAAATGTTTTCGTCACTAGACTTTTACCTCGTAATTGTTCGTATTACATCTATGTGATCTAGTGAACCGATTTAAGCCAAATTACAAATTCTGTATCTGTGAGTTTGGTTGACTTATCTCTAAAAACAACAATAATTTTCGTACTATATCTTAAAGTTCGTTCCTATGGCAGCTGTTTGATATCCGATTTCAACCAAACTTTGTCAGGATGTAGAATACCATCCCAAATGAGTATTCTGCTAGTTTGGTTGAGATACCTCAAACAACAAAAAAGTGTATTATACTAAAACTTGATTTTGGACTGATCGTTCCTATGACAGCTATATGATATAGTTGTCCGATCGTAATTTTAAAACAAACTTGATCTGCGCCCGCTATCTAGGAACCTACATACCAAGATTCAAGTCTCTAGCTCTTATAGTCTCCAAGATCCTTTGACTCAAACAGACGGACAGACAGACGGACATGGCTCAATCGACTCGGCTATTGATACTGATCAAGAATATATATACTTTATACGGTCGGAGATTCTTCCTTCTGCCTGTTACATACATTGTACAAAACCATTATACCCTTTTTGACAATTTTCAATGGGCACAGGGTATAAAAATTAATGTAAATAAAAAACAAGGGGGCTCCGCCCCCTTCTCGCTTCGCTAGCGAGGAGGTGCGATTACAGTCGAGTGCGCTCGACTGTAGGATACCCTGTGCCCTGGCACTCCGATAGTCCATCACATATTTGCAAACCGTGACACGCCGAAGGTTTGATTCTGCGGCATTAAATTGTCGACTAATTGTTCGTATTACATCTATATGTTTTACTGAACGGATTTAAACCAAATTCGATCATAATGTTAAAAACATTATAAAATTCCCATTTTGTAAATCTTCCGATTTCAACCTAATTTGATCAGAGTGTATAAGACCAACCCAAATGTAGATATTTCAAACAACAAAAAAGATTTTCATACTAAAACTTGATTTTGGACTGATCGTTCCTATGGCAACTATATCATATAGTAGTCCGATTTTAATTAAATTTGATCAGGATGTATATGACCATTCCAAATATATACCCTGTCAATTTAGTCGAGATATTTCAAACAACAAAAAAGTGTTTTTACAAAAACTTGATTTTCGACTCGTCGTTCTTATGGTAGCTATATGATATAGTGTCCGATCCAAATATAAAATTCAATTCATGTTGGTTTCCCAGTTGGTTCCTCAAAGCGACGAATCTTGCAACTGGAAGCGGCTTTGTCAGTATGTCGGCCAATTGGAAATCTGTGGAAATATACTTGACTCAAAAAAGTTTCTATTCAATTTGTTCCCTAGTAAAATTATATTTATTGTCTATGTGCTTTGTTCTCTTGTGGCAGGTTGGATTATTGGCAATACTTATACAACCTTAGTTGTCTTCAAAAATTTCTATTTGGCCATTTAATTCAAGTTTAATCTCATTTATTAATGAGCTAAGCCATAATGCTTCCCAAACACCTTCAAATAAGGCCATGTATTCTGCTTCGGTAGAAGAAGCGGCAACGGATTTTTGTTTTATAGCATCCCGTGAAATTAAACAACTTTCAAACAATTTAAATAAATATCCCGAGTACTTCTTCTATCAGCCTCATTCCCAGCCCAATCGGAATCGACATATACTATAAGAACACTATTTAAGTTTATATTTCTTTTGAATGTCAACTTTAAATCCGACCTTTAAAATACCTTAGCACCCGCTTAAGACATTGCCATAATTCTTTATTGTTGTTATTCGTATAACGACTTAAGATAGTTATTGATGTACTTAAGTCTGGACGTGTACATAACATGATGTACATCAAACAACCAATCAAACTTCTACATGGTGCATCATATGATTCTTCAGATTGCAATTCCTCATAATTTAGTTTGCTTGGGAGGGGTGTACTAACTGCATTACAATCTTCCATATTAAACTTTCTCAAAACATTATTAATATATGCTGATTGACTGAGATTGAACTGACCGTTTTTTCTATCAACTCATATGCCAATAAAACATCGAATGTCAAGTAAGTAAGTCATTTAAATTTGTTTAGAAGATAAGATTTAATATTAGATATGGTATCGGATTTATTGGTGGCAATTTATATTTTTAGAAATATCTCCCTTATTCAAAATATAAGTACAACGGTCAACTCCCAAATTTTCAAATCCAACCTTTTTTAACACAAAAGGGTCCAAAAGGGACCTAAAACTTGAAATTCGTGCAACAGGTGCAAACGTCTCATCATAATCAGTCATATATTGTTGCGTGAAACCCCGCGCAACAAGTCTACCTTTATACTTTACTAAGTTGCCAAACTCATCTTGTTTTATACTAAACACCCACTTGCAATCTACTATGTTTATACCCGTGCCCATTGAAAATGGTCCAAAACGGTATAATGGTTTTGTGCAATGTATGTAACAGGCAGAAGGAAGCATCTCCGACCCTATAAAGTATATATATTCTTGATCAGTATCAATAGCCGAGTCGATTGAGCCATGTCCGTCTGTCTGTCCGTCTGTTTGAGTCAAAGGATCTCGGAGACTATAAGAGCTAGAGACTTGAAACTTGGTATATAGGTTCCTGGATAGCGGGCGCAGATCAATTTTAAAATTTCGATCGCACAACTATATCATATAGCTGCCATAGGTATGAAAAACTTTTTTGTTGGTTGAGATATGTCAGCCAAACTGAGACAATATTCATGTGGGATAGTCCCATACATCCTGACTAATCTTGGTTAAAATCGAAACACTATGTGATATAGCTGCCATAGGTACGATCAGTCGAAAATCAAGTTTTGGTATGAAAAACTTTTTTGTTGTTTGAGGTATCTCAACCAAACTAACAAAATACGCATTTGGGATGGTATTCTACATCCTGTCCAAGTTTGGTTGAAATCGGATATCAAATAGCTAGGAACGAATTTTAAGATAAAGTACGAAAATTATTGTTGTGTTTAGAGATAAGTCAACCAAACTCACTGATTCAGAATTTGTAATTTGGTTTAAATCGGTTCACTAGATCACATAGATGTAATACGAACAAAAAGTTAATGCCGCATCATCAAACCTTCGGCATGCCTAACGTAGCGCACCTACGTATGACCTATCGGAGAGCCAGGGCACAGGGTATTATACAGTCGAGCACACTCGACTGTAGCAGCCGCCCCTTTGTTTTGTTTGTTTTTTTGTTTGTTTGTCTGTTTGTTTGTGAATGTGGATCTACATATTCCCCATCAAAAAACTAGAAACGTTTGCTTTACGACTTTTTCGAAAAATCGCTAGTTTAGCGGGAAATCGCTAAAAACCCGCTAAAATGGACACGCCCACAGTATCCAAACGATAGAAGCTACAGATATGTTCTATAAGTCGTTGGAAAGGTATTTTGAAGGGATTTCAGGCATACCTTAAAACTTTTTTCTAAACCATATAGGTAAATGTCTACAGGTGAAAATTGATTTTTTATCACACCTTTTGGCGATTTTAGAAAAAACGGCTCTAACGACTTTTTTAATTTTTAATATGTTTTAGTATGCATAATTTCGCGTTTTTTGATGTATGACACATAACGTTTTTGGGGTGCGCTTGGAAGATATTACCTGTCATATAAACTCCATATAATTTTTATGCCCTGTGCCCATTGAAAATAGTCAAAAAAGCATTTAGTACGAAAAACTTTTTCGCTGTTTGAGATATCTCAACTAAACTGTCAGAATAAGCATCAGAGATGGTCCATACATCCCGACCAAATTTTGTTGAAATCGGATCACTACATCATTTAGCTGCCATAGGAAGGATCAGTCGAAAATCAGTTATAATACGAAAAACTTTTTTGTTGTTTGAGGTATTTTAACCAATCTGACAAATTATACATCTGTGGTGGTCCTTTACATAATGACCAAATTCAGGAACGATTAATCGAAAACTAGGATTTAGTACGCATTTTTTTTTATTATTTTTGGAGATATCTCAACCTAACATAACCATTGGGAATTTTCTATTATCTTTAACATTATGATCGAATTTGTTTTTTAATGGTACTGAGACTTGGTATAGACAATTACAAAAATTTCTGATATCTTCTAAAAAAACCTCTTCACGAGGTAAGAGTCTAGTGACGAAAACATTTCCATTCCCCAAAATTTCTGATATCTAATTTTATGACAAACGATATTAAATTGTATAAATAACTTATGATAAAAACAAGGGGGCTCCGGCTACAGTCGAGTGTACTCGACTGTAGAATACCATGGGCCCTGACTCTCCGATAGGTCATACGTATGTGCGCTACGTTAGGCATGCCGAAGGTGTGATGATGCAGCATTAACTTTTTGACTAATTGTTCGTATTGCATCTATGTGATCTAGTGAACCGATTTAAACCAAATTACAAATTCTGAAACTGTGAGTTTGGTTGACTTATCTCTAAAAACAACAATAATTTTCGTACTTTATCTTAAAATTCGTTCCTATGACAGCTATTTGATATCAGATTTCAACCAAACTTGGTCAGGATGCAGAATACCATCCCAAATGCATATTCTGTTAGTTTGATTGAGAAACCTCAAACAACAAAAAAGTGTATCATACTAAAACTTGATTTTGGACTGATCGTTCCTATGGCAGCTATATGATATAGTGGTCCGATTTCAACCAAATTTTATCAGAAATTATAGGACCATCCCAACTGCATATCCTATTAGTTTGGTCAAGATCTTTTAAACAAAAAAAGTTGATTTTCGACTGATCGTTCCTATGACAGCAATATGATATAGTGGTCCGATTGAATAAATTGTATTTAATTAAATTAAAATAGTAAATCGTAAATCGTAGTCGTAATCGCAATCGTAGTCGCTGAAATCGTTGTTGTTCATGCCAAGAGTAGCCATCAACTAAAATTTGCTCAGCTTGATGAAGTCCGGCAACACCAAATAATCTCTCCCACTCTTCTTAATCATCGAAATCAGCTGTTAAAGGCTGCTGCATTGCGCGCGGAATTTAAATTTAAATGCAATGCTTTAATATTTGTGATTCTTTTTGCAGGATTTGTTAAGCATATAAATACAATGATAATAAATGAAAACCTATTGAACATATGTGCGAGCTTACTAGCTTATTATTAAACATAATAATTATTATAAGTTCAGATATTTCAGTGTTGTAAAATGATCTGTCGCCTCTCCTGCAGGAGAACGCATAGCACTCAGCTTATCTCGAGGTGCAAAATTGTGGCATTTATACATATCGCTTTTTGCAATGCATACAAATATCTACATATGTACATATATTTTAACACAATCTTAAATATGTATTAACTTAAACCATGTTAATATATTAAAATAGGATAAAAATTGTAGCCAAATATCGATAACTTTGCCTATCGCTCGTATTTGCGTTCGCACTCTTCGTGCTCGTGCTCACTGTTATGTTTTTGCACAAACAAATGTGCATGTGCTATCTCGCTCGCACTTGCCTATGTCTATGATTTTGATTTATGTGAACTAAAAGCAAATTTGAAATATCTTCTCTATTTAATAGTCAATCGCTTTGAAACTTTCAGGGTCATTAAATTGGCTTACTTCTTATCTTCCTGTTTAATTAAGAAGTGTTTTATTAAAGACCGCGTCTGATAATCGTTTTTTGCGATTGGCTGGCGAAAGAGGCGTGGCATCTAAAATTTAAAACAAACTTGATCTGCGCCCGCTATCCAGCAACCTACATACCAAATTTGAAGTCTCTAGCTTTTATAGTCTTTATAGTCTCTGAGATCCTTTGACTCAAACAGACGGACAGACGGACATGGCTCAATCGACTCGGCAATTGATGCTGATCAAGAATATATATACTTTATAGGGTCGGAGATGCTTCCTTCTGCTAGTTACATACATTGCACAAAACCATTATACCCTTTTTGTCCATTTTCAATGGGCACAGGGTATAAAAACAAGGGGGCTCCGGCAACAGTCGAGTGTTCTCGACATATCTCTAAAAACAACAATAATTTTCGTACTATATCTTAAAATTCGTTCCTATGGCAGCTATTTGATATCCGATTTCAACCAAACTAGGTCAGGATGTAGAATACCATCCCAAATGCGTATTCTGTTAGTTTGGTTGAGATACCTCAAACAACCAAAAAGTTTATCATACTAAAACTTGATTTTCAACTAATCGTTCCTACGGCAGCTATATCACATACTGTTTCGATTTTAACCAAGTTTATTCAGAACGTATGCGACTATCCCACATGCATATTGTCTCAGTTTGGCTGACATATCTCAAGCAACAAAAAAGTTTATCATACCAAAACTTCATTTTCGACCGATCGTTCCTATGGCAGCTAGTGTTCCGATTTTAACCAAGTTTGGTCAGGATTTATGGGACCATCCCACATGCATATTGTCTGAGTTTGGCGAGATATCTCAAGCAACAAAAAGGTTTTTCATACTAAAACTTGATATTCGACTGATCGTTCCTATGGCAGCTATATTATGTAGTGTTCCGATTGTAACGAAGTTTGCTTACAATGTCTGGGACTATCCCACATGCATATTGTCTCAGTTTGGCTGAGATATCTCAAACAACAAAAAAGTTGTTCGTACCAAAACTTGATTTGCGACTGATTTTTCCTATGGCAGCTATATGATATAGTAGCCCGATTTTAACCAAGTTTGGTCAGGATGTATGGGACCACCTCATATGCATATTCTATTAGTTTGATTGAGATATCTTAAACAACAAAAAAGTTTTTCATGCTAAAACTTGATTTTGGACTGATCGTTCCTATCGCAGCTATATGATATAGTTATCCGATCGAAATTTGAAAACAAGATTTCAACCCAAGTTGATCAGAATGTATAAGACCATCCCAAATGTATATCCTGTCAATTTAGTCGAGGTATTTCAAACAACAAAAAAGTTTTTTTACACAAACTTGATTTTCGACTGATCGCTCTTATGATAGCTATATGATATAGTGGTCCGATCCAAATTTAAAAATCAGTTCATGTTGGTTTCCCAGTTGGTACCTCAAAGCGACGAATCTTGCAACTGGAAGCGGCTTTGTCAGTATGTCGGCCAATTGGAAATCTGTAGAAATATACTTGACTCAAAAACGTTTCTATTCAATTTGTTCCCTAATAAAATTATATTTATTGTCTATGTGCTTTGTTCTCTTGTGGCAGGTTGGATTATTGGCAATACTTATACAACCTTAGTTGTCTTCAAAAATTTCTATTTGGCCATTTAATTCAAGTTTAATCTCATTTATTAATGAGCTAAGCCATAATGCTTCCCAAACACCTTCAAATAAGGCCATGTATTCTGCTTCGGTATAAGAAGCGGCAACGGTTTTTTGTTTCATAGTATTCCATGAAATTAAACAACTTTCAAACAATTTAAATAAATATCCCGAGTACTTCTTCTATCAGCCTCATTCCCAGCCCAATCGGAATCGACATATACTATAAGAACACTATTTAAGTTTATATTTCTTTTGAATGTCAACTTTAAATTCGACCTTTAAGATACCTTAGCACCCGTTTAAGACATTGCCATAATTCTTTATTGTTGTTATTCGTATAACGACTTAAGATACTTATTGATGTACTTAAGTCTGGACGTGTACATAACATCATGTACATCAAACAACCAATCAAACTTCTACATGGTGAGATCTGATTCTTCAGATTGGAATGCCTCATAAATTAGTTTGCTTGGGAGGAGTGTACTAACTGCATTACAATCTTCCATATTAAACTTTCTCAAAACATTATTAATTTATGCTGATTGACTGAGATTGAACTGCCGTTTTTTCTATCAACTTTTATACCAATAAAATATCGAATTTCAAGTAAGTTAGTCATTTAAATTTGTTTAGAAGATAAGATTTAATATTAGACATGGTATCGGATTTATTGGTGGCAATTACTATTTTTTGAAATATCTCCCTTATTCAAAACATAAGTACAACGGTCAACTCCCAAATTTTCAAATCCAACCTCTTTTAACACATTTTCAAACACAAGCATCTTGCGGCTTGCTTAACCCCTTAAATAGCCTTATTAAGTTTACATATTTTATTCTCATCCCCATTGATTAAGCCTTTTGGGATCATCATGTAGATTTCATCTTTAAGAGTTCAATTCAAAAATGCATGTTTGACGTCCATGTGATGGACCAATAAGTCAAATTGATTTGAAAATGCCAAAAGGGACCTAAGACTTGAAATTCGTGCAACAGGTGCAAACGTCTCATAATAATCAGTCATATATTCTTTCGTGAAACCCCGCGCAATAAGTCTACCTTTATACTTTACTAAGTTGCCAAACTCATCTTGTTTTATACTAAACACCCACTTGCAATCTACTATGTTTTTATTTTTAGGTTTTTGCACCAGGCTCCAAGTACTGTTTTGGAAATGAGAGTTAAGTTCATCTTGTATTGCTTTTTCCCAGAAATATCTATCATCACGAAATTTAATTTCGTCAAATGTATTGCGAATATCATTTAAACTCATTTGATATATTTGATGTGTATGCTCAACCATTTAATTTGAATTTTATAATTGGTACATTATACTCACACATTCCATCAAATACCTTGTGACCGTCTTTGGTGACTAATGCCACCAGGATTGAACTCAATTGTCAGACCAGCATCCTGCATCTTCTTCACGGACAGTAAGTTATGGGGAATATCCTTACTGTAAAGTACATCCTTCAGTGTAATATTGTTTTCAGAGCTGCTAAGGTTAACCACTCCTTTGGCTGTAGCATGGATATATTCTCCAAACTTTGCAACTTCAATTGGCATATGTGATGTCAAATTTTCATACTCAGAAAACAACGTAATATCTTTTATGAGATGATCTGAAGCACCAGAATCTAGAATAAACTCTACCTAGCTTGCGTTTGTATTTTTATCTACTTGTCTCATCATAAAAGCAAACCCACTATCTGCCTGTTTTGTTCTTTGCCTTTTGGAAAAGAAACAGTCTTTCTTTAGATGCCCTAATTTTCCACAATGAAAACATTTTTGTTTCGAACTAAATTTGTTTTTAAATGGCTTCTTTACATGTTTGAAATTTGCATTATTTTTATATTTATTTTGCCTCGGCTCTCTATTGTCTATGGCTTGCAGCACTTTGGTACTTGTGTCTTTGCTCCCACTTTTTAATTTTATTTCCTGATCAAGAAGGCGTGATTTAACAAATGCTAATGTCAGATTAGTTTCAAATAAGGTCTCTATTGCTGTTATTACTCCATCGTAGCTTGATGGAAGAGTTAGAAGTAAATGGGAAACTTTATCCATTTCGTCTAACTTAGCTCCTGACGCAATGAGATCAGTTATGAGGTCATCAAAGAAATTTAAATGATTCAACAGCGAATTATCACCTTTTAATTTTAATGCCAATAGTTGCTTTCGAAGTGAAAGCTGTGATGCTAAGCTTTCCGCTCGTAAATAGCATCTAAATTCGAAAAAATATGTTTTGCACTATTGTCACAGTTGGCAAAAACTAGAAGCGGATCACTCAAGTCATCAATTATTAGGCTTTTTGCATTTCTTTCCGTCTTTTTAATTTCATCTGTCACTGTCCCAGTTATAGAAAATTTTCCATTCTGTCTTTATATATATTGCTAGTCGCTTTTCGCACCCTTCGTGATGCTGTCGTCACTAGCGGGGACTGCCGTCCGCAGTGATAAAACTAAACATTAAAATATATAAACAAGTAATTAAGACTACACCATCTATACATTCTGACCGAGTTTGGCTGAAATCGGTTTACTATATCAAATAGCTGCCAAGGAACAATCAGTCGAAAAACAAGCTTTAGTATGAAAAACTTTTTTGTTTATTGAGATAGCTCAACCAATCTAACATAATATGCATCTGGGGTTATCTTAAACATTCTGACCGAGATTGGTTGAAATCGGTCCGCTTTATCAAATAGCTGCCATAGGAACAATCAGTCAAAAACCAAGCTTTAGTATGAAAAACTTTTTTGTTTTATTTGGTTGAAATCGGGCTACTATATTATAAAGCTGCCATAGGAACGATTGGTCGAAAATGTATACTGAGTATTCAAATTTTTGTTGTTTCTGGAGATACCACAATCAGACTCGCAGATTGGGAATTTTCTATTGTCTTATACCTCCTGATACAATGTTTTATGTATGTACAGATTTTTATTATTTTCTTTTAATCAGGAGTTGCCTTTCCATAGTAAGTACGGGGTCTCCGACAGTCGAGTATGCTCGACTGTAGCGCCGCCCACTAGTTATCTACTTGTCTCATCATAGAAGCAAACCCACCATCTGGCTGTGTTTTTCTAGATACTTGAGCTTGTTTTTCGGCAGCAACATTCTGGTTTTCTGCCTGCCTGTATGTGTACATAGATTTTCAACAAACCACCTCAAAAGTTGCATTGATATAAAAACTTAAACAATGATTCTAACAAACGGGCTTGAACGTATCAACGGTGTAAATTTATTTCTGGGGATAACAATTTGATTCAGCATTCGCTGCAGAGGATTAGGGAAACCCAGTAAAACCCAATCAGATCAATTAAATTAATATTTTACATAAATTCAATCACTGCGGACGTCAGTCCGCGCTAGTGACGAAAGCATCACGAAGGGTGCGAAAGGCGACTAGTAATATACACAGGAAGAATGGAAAATTTTCTATGACAGTCCGATCAGGTCGAGTTATATACCGATCGAAAGGTACAGTTTTAACTAACAAAAGTGCATACTAAGACTTTTGGAAACTCACCTGGCTCTTGGGATAATCAGGTGTAAGTGAGAGGGGCGAAATTTAGATGATTGAAGCAAATTGGGACGTTGGGACTTTTTGGTAAATTTTCTTATTTTATTATTATTTTTATAAAAAATACGCGTCGAATGACACCTCGGTCATCAAAATCCGACCACTGGTTCAAAAGATAATTAAATTTGAAATGCCTTTCCAAAATGAGATGAAAAGTCAGTCCTTTTGTTTGTTTGTTTGTTTGTTTGTCTGCTTGTTTGTTTGTGGATCTATTCCCCATCAAAAAACTAGAAACGTTTGTTTTATGACTTTTTCGAAAAATCGCTAGTTTTGCGGGAAATTGCTAAAACCCGCTAAAATTGACACGCCCACAGCTACAGATATGTTCTATAAGTCGTTGTAAAGGTTTTTTGAAGGGCTTTCAGGCAAACCTTTAAACTTTTTTCTAAAGGTAAATGGCTACAGGTGAAAAAAATTTTATCTCACCTATTGGCGATTTTAGAACTCCTTATAATTTTTATGCGCCCATTGAAAATACTCAAAAAAGGATTTAGTACGAAAAACTTTTTCGCTGTTTGAGATATCTCAATTGAACGGTCAGAATAAGCATCAGAGATGGTTCCATACATCCCGACCAAATTTGGTTGGAATCGGAGCACTATATCATATTGCTGCCATGGGAAGGATCAGTCGAAAATCAGTTTTAATACGAAAAACTATTTTGTTGTTTGAGATATTTTAACCAATCTGACAAATTAGACATCTGTGGTGGTCCTTTATATAATGACCAAATTTGGTCTACTGTATCATATAGCTGCCATAGGAACGATTAAGTATGCATTTTTTTTTATTATTTTTGGAGATATCTCAACCTAACGTAACCATTGGGAATTTTCTATTATCTTTAACATTATGATCGAATTTGTTTTTTAATGGTACTGAGACTTGGTATAGACAATTACAAAAATTTCTGATATCTTCTAAAAAACCTTTTTCCGAGGTAAAAGTCAAGTGACGAAAACATTTCCATTCCCAAAAATTTCTGATATCTAATTTTGTGACGAACGATATTAAATTGTATAAGTAACTTATGATAAAAAAAAACTTGATATTAAAAAACAAGGGGGCTCCGGCTACAGTCGAGTGTGCTCGACTTATCTCTAAAAACAACAATAATTTTCGTACTATATCTTAAAATTCGTTCCTATGGCAGCTATTTGATATCCGATTTTGACCAAACTAGGTCAGGATGTAGAATACTATCCCAAAATTCGTATTCTGTTAGTTTGGTTGAAATACCTTAAACAACCAAAAAGTTCAGTATGTAAAACTTGATTTTCGACTAATCGTTCCTATGGCAGCTATATCACATAGTGTTTCGATTTTAACCAAGTTTAGTCAGGATGTATGGGACTATTCCACATGCATATTGTCTCAATTTGGCTGACATATCTCAAGCAACATAAAAGTTTATCATACCAAAACTTTATTTTCGACCGATCGTTCCTATGGCAGCTACTGTTCCGATTTTAACCAAGTTTGGTCAGGATGTATGGGACCATCCCACATGCATATTGTCTGAGTTTGGCGAGATATCTCAAGCAACAAAAAAGTTTTTCATACTAAAACTTGATCTTCGACTGATCGTTTCTATGGCAGCCATATTATGTAGTGTTCTGATTTTAACGAAGTTTGGTCAGAATATATGGGACTATCCCACATGCATATTGTCTTAGTTTGGCTGAGATATCTCAAACAACAAATAAGTTTTTCGTACCAAAACTTGATTTTGGACTGATAGTTCCTATGGCAGCTATATGATATAGTTATCCGATCGAAATTTTGATCTGCGCCCGCTATCCAGGAACCTACATGACAAGTTTCAAGTCTCTAGCTCTTATAGTCTCCGAGATCCTTTGAGTCAAACAGACGGACAGACAGACGGACATGGCTCAATCGACTCGGCTATTGATACTGATCAAGAATATATATACTTCATAGGGTCGGAGATGCTTCCTTCTGCCTGTTATATACATTGCACAAAACCATTATACCCTTTTTGACCATTTTCAATGGGCACAGTCGAGTGTGCTCGACTGTAGGATACCCTGTGCCCTGGCACTCCGATAGTCCATCACATATTTGCAAGCCGTGACACGCCGAAGGTTTGATGATGCGGCATTAAATTGTCGACTAATTGTTCGTATTAAATCTATATGTTTTACTTAACGGATTTAAATTAAATTCGATCATAATGTTAAAAACATTATAAAATTCCCATTTTGTAAATCTTCCGATTTCAACCCAATTTGATCAGAATGTATAAGACCATCCCAAATGTATATCCTGTCAATTTAGTCGAGGTATTTCAAACAACAAAAAAGTTTTGTTACACAAACTTGATTTTCGACTGATCGTTCTTATGATAGCTATATGATATAGTGGTCCGATCCAAATTTAAAAATCAATTCATGTTGGTTTCCCAGTTGGGTCCTTAAAACGACGAATCTTGCAACTGGAAGCGGCTTTGTCAGTATGTCGGCCAATTGGAAATCTGTGGAAATATACTTGACTCAAAAAAGTTTCTATTCAGTTTGTTCCCTAGTAAAATTATATTTATTGTCTATGTGCTTTGTTCTCTTGTGGCAGGTAGGATTATTGGCAATACTTATACAATCTTGGTTGTCTTCAAAAATATCTATTTGGCCATTTAATTCAAGTTTAATCTAATTTTCTTATTTTATCATTATTTTTATAAAAAATACGCGTCGAATGACACCTCGGTCATCAAAATCCGACCACTGGATCAAAAGATAATTAAATTTGAAAAATTTAGACGCCTTTCCAAAATGAGATGAAAAGTCAGTCCTTTTGTTTGTTTGTTTGTTTGTGGATCTATTCCCCATCAAAAAACTAGAAACGTTTGTTTTATGACTTTTTCGAAAAATCGCTAGTTTTGCGGGAAATCGCTAAAACCCGCTAAAATTGACACGCCCACAGCTACAGATATGTTCTATAAGTCGTTGGAAAGGTATTTTGAAGGGCTTTCAGGCAAACCTTTAAACTTTTTTCTAAAGGTAAATGGCTACAGGTGAAAAAAAATTTATCTCACCTATTGGCGATTTTAGAAAAAACGTCTCTATCGATTTTTTTTAATATGTTTTAGTATGAATAATTTCGCGTTTTTTGATGTATGACCCATAACGTTTTTTGGGGTGCGCTTGGGAGATATTACCTGTCATATAAACTCCTTATAATTTGTATGCGCCCATTGAAAATACTCAAAAAAGGATTTAGTACGAAAAACTTTTTCGCTGTTTGAGATATCTCAATTGAACGGTCAGAATAAGCATCAGAGATGGTTCCATACATCCCGACCAAATTTGGTTGGAATCGGAGCACTATATCATATTGCTGCCATGGGAAGGATCAGTCGAAAATCAGTTTTAATACGAAAAACTATTTTGTTGTTTGAGATATTTTAACCAATCTGACAAATTAGACATCTGTGGTGGTCCTTTATATAATGACCAAATTTGGTCTACTGTATCATATAGCTGCCATAGGAACGATTAAGTATGCATTTTTTTTTATTATTTTTGGAGATATCTCATTGGGAATTTTCTATTATCTTTAACATTATGATCGAATTTGTTTTTTAATGGTACTGAGACTTGGTATAGACAATTACAAAAATTTCTGATATCTTCTAAAAAACCTTTTTCCGAGGTAAAAGTCAAGTGACGAAAACATTTCCATTCCCAAAAATTTCTGATATCTAATTTTGTGACGAACGATATTAAATTGTATAAGTAACTTATGATAAAAAAAAACTTAATATTAAAAAACAAGGGGGCTCCGGCTACAGTCGAGTGTGCTCGACTTATCTCTAAAAACAACAATAATTTTCGTACTATATCTTAAAATTCGTTCCTATGGCAGCTATTTGATATCCGATTTTGACCAAACTAGGTCAGGATGTAGAATACTATCCCAAAATTCGTATTCTGTTAGTTTGGTTGAAATACCTTAAACAACCAAAAAGTTCAGTATGTAAAACTTGATTTTCGACTAATCGTTCCTATGGCAGCTATATCACATAGTGTTTCGATTTTAACCAAGTTTAGTCAGGATGTATGGGACTATTCCACATGCATATTGTCTCAATTTGGCTGACATATCTCAAGCAACATAAAAGTTTATCACACCAAAACTTTATTTTCGACCGATCGTTCCTATGGCAGCTACTGTTCCGATTTTAACCAAGTTTGGTCAGGATGTATGGGACCATCCCACATGCATATTGTCTGAGTTTGGCGAGATATCTCAAGCAACAAAAAAGTTTTTCATACTAAAACTTGATCTTCGACTGATCGTTTCTATGGCAGCCATATTATGTAGTGTTCTGATTTTAACGAAGTTTGGTCAGAATATATGGGACTATCCCACATGCATATTGTCTTAGTTTGGCTGAGATATCTCAAACAACAAATAAGTTTTTCGTACCAAAACTTGATTTTGGACTGATAGTTCCTATGGCAGCTATATGATATAGTTATCCGATCGAAATTTTGATCTGCGCCCGCTATCCAGGAACCTACATGACAAGTTTCAAGTCTCTAGCTCTTATAGTCTCCGAGATCCTTTGAGTCAAACAGACGGACAGACAGACGGACATGGCTCAATCGACTCGGCTATTGATACTGATCAAGAATATATATACTTCATAGGGTCGGAGATGCTTCCTTCTGCCTGTTATATACATTGCACATTACAGTCGATTACAGTTGAGTGTGCTCGATCATAATGTTAAAAACATAATATTCGCATTTTGTAAATCTTCCGATTTCAACCCAATTTGATCAGAATGTATAAGACCATCCCAAATGTATATCCTGTCAATTCAGTCGAGGTATTTCAAACAACAAAAAAGTTTTTTTTACAAAAGCTTGATTTTCGACTGATCGTTCTTATGGTAGCTATATAATATAGTGGTCCGATCCAAATTTAAAAATCAGTTCATGTTGGTTTCCCAGTTGGTACCTCAAAGCGACGAATCTTGCAACTGGAAGCGGCTTTGTCAGTATGTCGGCCAATTGGAAATCTGTGGAAATATACTTGACTCAAAAAAGTTTCTATTCAATTTGCTCCCTAGTTATCTTATATTTATTGCCTATGTGGTTTGTTCTCTTGTGGCTGGTAGGATTATTGGCAATACTTATACAGCCTTGGTTGTCTTCAAAAATATCTCTTTGGCCATTTAATTCAAGTTTAATCTCATTTATTAATGAGCTAAGCCATAATGCTTCCCAAACACCTTCAAATAAGGCCATGTATTCTGCTTCGGTAGAAGAAGCGGCAACGGATTTTTTTTTATAGTATTCCATGAAATTAAACAACTTTCAAACAATTTAAATAAATATCCTGTAGTACTTCTTCTATCAGCCTCATTCCCATCCCAATCGGAATCGACATATCCTATAAGAACACTATTTAAGTTTATATTTCTTTTGAATGTCAACTTTAAATTCGACCTTTAAGATACCTTAGCACCCGTTTAAGACATTGCCATAATTCTTTATTGCTGTTATTCGTATAACGACTTAAGATAGTTATTGATGTACTTAAGTCTGGACGTGTATGTACATAACATGATGTACATCAAACAACCAATCAAACTTCTACATGGTGCATCATATGATTCTTCAGATTGCAATGCCTCATAATTTAGTTTGCTTGGGAGGAGTGTACTAAATGCATTACAATTTTCCATATTAAACTTTCTCAAAACATTATTAATATATGCTGATTGACTGAGATTGAACTGACCGTTTTTTCTATCAACTTTTATACCAATAAAACATCGAATTTCAATTAAGTAAGTCATTTAAATTTGTTTAGAAGATAAGATTTAATAATAGATATGGTATCGAATTTATTGGTGGCAATTACTATTTTTAGAAATATCTCCCTTATTCAAAACATAAGTACAACGGTCAACTCCCAAATTTTCAAATCCAACCTTTTTTAACACAAAAGTGTCCAAAAGGGACCTAAAACTTGAAATTCGTGCAACAGGTGCAAACGTCTCATCATAATCAGTCATATATTGATGCGTGAAAGCCCGCACAACAAGTCTACCTTTATACTTTACTAAGTTGCCAAACTCATCTTGTTTTATACTAAACACCCACTTGCAATCTACTATGTTTATACCCGTGCCCATTGAAAATGGTCCAAAAGGATATAATGGTTTTGTGCAATGTATGTAACAGGCAGAAGGAAGTATCTCCGACCCTATAAAGTATATATATTCTTAATCAGCATCAACAGCCGAGTCGATTAAGCCATGCCCGTCTGTCTGTCCGTCTGTTTGAGTCAAAGGATCTCAGAGACTATAAGAGCTAGAGACTTCAAACTTGGCATGTAGGTTCTTGGATAGCGGGCGCAGATTTTTTTAAATTTTAGATGTCACGCCTCCTTCGCCCGCAGATCGCAAAAAACGGCTTTCAGACGCACTTTTTAATGAAACTCTTCTTAATTGAACAGGTAGATGAAATGTAAGCATATTAAATGACTCTGAAAGTTTCAAAGTGATTGTCCTATAAACAAAGAAAATATTTCGATTTTGCTTTTAATTCACTTAAATCAAAATCATTGACATTTTTAGTGCGAGCGTACAAAAAACTACAATGAGCATGTGTACAAAGAGTGCGAACGCAAGTACGAGCGATAGGCAGAATTATCGATATCATTTGGATTCAATATTCTATTACACTATATTAGCATGGTTTAAGTTCAAACGTATTTACGATTGATGAAAAATATATGTATGTAGATATTTGTATGCATTTCAAAATGCCATATGATAGCACTTTAAAATCCACCTTGATAATAGCTGAGTGCTGTGCATTCTCCTGCAGGAGAGACGGCAGATCATTTTACAACACTGAAAAAAATACGGAATTGATAATAATTATAATATTAAATACTTAACAGTTCTTTCAAAAACAATTAGAAATATAATGACATTGTATTTAATTTTAAATTTTGCGCCCAATGTAGCAACTTTTAACAGCTGATTTCGATGATATAGAAGAGTGGTTGAGATAGTTTGGTGTTGCCAGAATTCAACAAGCTGAGCAAAAATTTAGTTGGTGGGTACTATAAGAATGAGCAACAATGATTTCAGCGATTACGATTACGATTCCCGATTCATCAATTAAATTAATTTAAAGTTGTTTTAATATAATATCGAGTGATTTATTCAAGTCAGTGCAACAAAAATAACATTGTTTGAAGTGACATTTGCAATTATTTGAGTGAGGCGGACAATTATACATATTTGCGTGTGTGTTAGTGATTGTTATGCAGTACATGTACATATGTATGCACATATGTATATAAATGAATAGAGGAGGAAACTATTAACCCAGGAGGTCAGGAAACTTTATTCGAAAATGTCCCTATTGAAAATATTGCCATGCAAAGAATAGTCATTGCTCCTAGAGAGGGACAGCGTCCTTTAGATATGATTGAAGATGGCGATTCTGAGGAGATGGCCTTTCCAACATTAAAAGAAAGTGTGAGGAAAGTTTTAAAACCATAGTTAGGTCAGAGCTTAGAAATTTTAAAAGGGGAGGTTGTAGAACTGACAAATTATTTCTAAACTATAAGAAGTTAGAAATGATTAATATTAGGAATAACACTTTTATTTGCTTACGTAAGCACAGCGCCACTCATGGCATTTCGGCAGCCAACGCCCTTAGTGAGGATCATATAGAAAATTTAATAATGCATGACGAAGGCTGAAGGGTTTTGAAGGGTATTCGCACTTCTCCTGCCCATTGGGAAGCTGAAAAAAAGAAGGTTATGGCTATGATTAGGCAGATTGGTCTACCGACCTTTTTCAAAACATTGTCGGCAGCTGAGACCAGGTGGACGGAGCTTTTAGTCTTGCTATCTAAAAATGTAGATAAGCAAGAGATAACAGAAGAAGCTGCATCCAATTTGAATTTTTATAACAAAGCCCGTCTTATTAGAGCAGATCCAGTGACATGTGCTAGGTATTTCGAATTTCGATATAGGCAGCTTTTAAAACTAATGAATAAGGAAGGCGGTATTTTCGGTAGACATAGGGTCATTAAGTATTATTGGCAAGTAGAGTTTCAGCAAAGAGGTTCCCCACATATACATGGCATTTTTTGGCTGAAAGATGCCCCCAACCTCAAAATAAATGATGAGTCTAGCATTGAATCAGTCATGTCCTTTGTTGATCAGGTTATCACAACTGATACCCATTGTTCTGAAGTTCGTCCATTTTTAGAGTATCAAACTCACAATCATGGGCATTCTTGCAGACGAGAAGACCGGGGAAGGCAAATTTTTAGATTCGGTATTTCTTACCCTCCTATGCCTCAAACTGAGTTGTTATTCCCGTTCGGAGAAAACACTCAAAATATAGAAATTTTTAAAAAATTCAAACAATGTTAGAATATTCTTTTAATGATGAATGCCTTCAGCACTTTGAAGATTTCGACCGATTTGTATCCCACGAGCAACTTAATATGTCCTATGAGAACTAAAAAAGTGCTCTGAGATCGAGGTTAAAGAAACCGAAAATTTTTTTGAAGCGATCTTTTTCTGCTATTAAGCTCAATAATTACAATAAACTCCTTCTCTTGATGCAGCGAGCAAATATAGATATTCAATTCATCTTAGACCCCTATGCTTGCTGTTCCTATGTTGTTAATTATACTAACAAGTCCCAAAGAGGTATTTCAAAACTAATGCGCGAAGCAGTTAGTGAATGTAGTCGAGGTAATGTAACAATCAAACAAAAGTTACAACACATAGGAAACAAATTTATTTGTGGCACTGAGATTTCCGCTCAGGAAGCCGTTTACTGCTGTTTAGGTATGCATTTGTCCGGCAGCAGTAATGCTACAGTATTTATAAATACTTCATTGCCCGAAAAACGGGTTAGAATGCTAAAATCAAGAGAACAGCTTCAAAATCTTCCCGAAGACTGTGGAGACATTTTCGAAATAGGACTTATAGAGCATTACATTCAACGTTCAGATGCTCTTGAGAGCTTATGCTTAGCCCATTTTGCTGCTTTTTATAGTTTTAGCAAACGAAATAATACTCGCCAAAGAGACTTAGAAGACCAGGATGACGAGAACGAAGAACCTAGGGCTTCTGAATCGATAGTTTATGCTCTTCGCGATGGTAGTGGCTTTGTTAAAAAAAGGCTCACACCGTGCATCATTAGATACAGAAGGTTTAACATAAATACGGACAGAAGCGATTATTTTAGGGAATTAGTTATGCTTTATGTTCCATGGAGGCATGAGCAAGTTGACTTAGTAACTACGGATTGCTAAGCAGTTTGTAGCCATTACCATGTTTTAATAGAAAACAATCGAAGGAAATATAACATATTAGATGATAGTGTGCTAGAGAATGCACTGGACAATACAGTTCAGGAGGAAGATCAGGCCAATATAGAAAATCCAGAAAATAATATTCTTAGAGTTTTAGGATTGCCAGAAATAGATTCTCAGATAAATGTTTTAAATGTTAATGGGGATGATAACAATGTAGGTGATAATAATGTTCGCTTGATTAAGCTCCCACCCTTAGTTTCCGAAGAAAGCTTAGCTAATATTGTTAGATCTTTTAATTTAAAACAGAAAACCTTTTTGACACATGTCTTGCACAACGCCCAAAATGATTCTGTGTATCACGAATTTGTTGGAGGCGGTGCTGGTGTCGGAAAGAGCCGACTTATCTTAGCAGTTTTCCAATCCCTGTCCGATTTGTACAATCGGAAGCCAGGAAGCGAACCTACTTCCATTAAAATACTATTATGTGCCCCGACCGGCAAAGCCGCTTTCGGAATCAGTGGATCAACTCTGCATTCCATGAAGGAAGCATCTCCGAAGGAAGCATCTCCGACCCTATAAAGTATATATATTCTTGATCAGTATCAATAGCCGAGTCGATTGAGCCATGCCCGTCTGTCTGTCCGTCCGTTTGTTTGAGTCAAAGCATCTCAGAAACTATAGAAGCTAGAGACTTCAAACTTGGTAGGTAGGTTCCTGGATAGGGCGCAGATCAAATTTGTGTTAAAATTTGGATCGAACCCCTATATCATTTAGCTGCCATAGGAACGATCAGTCAAAAATCAAGTTTTAGTATAAAAAACATTTTTGTTCTTTGAAATATCTCGACGAAACTGACAGGATATACATTTGGGATGGTTCTATTCCTTATGATCAAATTTGGTTGAAATCGGACCACTATATCAAAAAGCTGCCATAAGAACGATCAGTCCAAAATCAAGTTTGAGTATGAAAAACTTTTTTGTTGTTTGAAATATCTCGACCAAACTGACAGGATATGCATTTGGGATGGTCCTTTGCATCCTAATCCAATTGGGCTGAAATCGGTAAACTATATCATATAGCTGCCATAGGAACTATCAGTCGAAAATTAAGATTTAGTATGAAATTTGTGTTTTTCTGAGATATCCCAACAGAACTCACGAAATGGGAATTTTATATTGTCTTTAACAGTATAATCGAATTTGGTTTAAGTCCGTTCAGTAGCACATATAGATATAATACGAACAATAAGTCGACAATTTAATGCCGCATCATCAAACCCTCAGCGTTCCTAACGGGTTGCAAATAGGAATGGGCTATCGGATTGCCACGGTACAGTGTATTCCACGAGCACACTCGACTGTAGCCGCACCTCCTCGCGAGCGAAGCGATCCGGGGGTATGCAAGCGAAGCGAGCAGGGGCGGAGCTCCTTGTTATTAAGTTAGAAGTTACGGGACTTTATTGCCCACTGTGCCGAATGCCAAACTTTTTTTTATACCCTGTGCCCATTGAAAATGGTCAAAAAGAGTATAATGGTTTCTGAAATGTATGAAACAGGCAGAAGGAAGCATCTATGACCCTATAAAGTATATATATTCTTGATCAGCATCAACAGCAGAGTCGATATAGCCAAGTCCATCTGTCCGTCTGTAAGAGATCCTAGATCTCAGAGACTATAAGAGCTAGAGACTTCGAACTTGGTATGTAGGTCCGTTTGTATTGCAAGCAGGTAAAGTTTGTTTTAGATTTTGGCCACGCCCACTTTAACGCGCACAAATTGGAAATACCTTAATTTAAAAGACAATATAAAGGACATCTCAACCAAGCTAACAGAATATGCATATGGGATGGTCCTATACATGCTGACCAGGTTTGGTTGAATCGGTCTGCTATATCATATAGCTGCCATAGGAGCAATCAGTCGAAAATCAAGCTTTATTATGAAAAACTTTTTTGTTTAACCAATTAAACAGGAAATGCATCTGGGGTGATCTTACACATTTTGACCAAGTTTGGTTGGGGTCGGTCCGCTATATCACATATCAGCCATAGGAAAAATCAGTCGAAAATCAAGCTTTAGAATGAAAAACTATTTCGTTTATTGAGATATCTCAACTAATCCAACAGAATATACATCTGGGATGATCTTATACATTCTAACCAAGTTTGGTTGAACTCGGTCCCCTATATCATATAGCTGCCATAGGAACAATCAGTCGAAAATCAAGCTTTAGTATGAAAAGCTTTATTGTTTATTGAGATAGCTAAGCCAATCTAGCAGAATATTCATCTGGGTGATTTTATACATTCTGACCAAGTTGGTTGAAATCGGTCCGCTTTATCATTTAGCTGCCATAGGAACAATCAGTCGAAAATCAAGCTTTAGTATGAAAAACTTTTTTGTATTATTTGGTTGAAATCGGTCTACTATATTATAAAGCTGCCATAGGAACGATTGGTCGAAAATGTATACTGAGTATGCAAATTTTTGTTGTTTCTGGAGATACCACAATCAGACTCGCAGATTTGGAATTTTCTATTGTCTTTTACCTCCTGATACAATGTTTTATATATGAAGTTGCTTTTCCATAGTAAGTAAGGGGTCTCCAACAGTCTAGTATGCTCGACTGTAGTACCGCCCTCTAGTTTGTTGTTTAAAATATATCGACCAAATTGATAGGATATACATTGGGATGGTCTTATACATTCTGATCAAATTGGGTTGAAATCGGAAGACTATATCATATAGATGCCATAGAAACGGTCAATCGATAATTAAGATTTAGTATGAAATTGTTTGTTGTTTTGATGAGGTATCCCAACAGAACTTACAAAATGGGAATTTTATATTGTTTTTAACATTATGATCGAATTTGGTTTAAATCCGTTCAGTAAAACATATAGATGTAATACGAACAATTAGTCGACAATTTAATGCCGCATCATCAAACCTTCGGCGTGTCATGACTTGCAAATATGTGATGGGCTATCGGAGTGCCAGGGCACAGGGCAGTCGAGCACACTCAACTGTATTCGCACCTCCTCGCGAGCGAAGCGAGCCGTGGATAGGTAAGCGAAGCGAGCAGGGGGCGGAGCCTCCTTGCATAAGAATAAGTTTTATATGCAATTTAATTCCATTCGTCACAAAATTTGAAATCAGAAATTTTAGGGCATGGAAATGTTTTCGTCACAAGAATTTTACCTCGTAAAGAGGTTTTTTTTAGGAAGATATTAGACATTTTTGAAATTGCCTATACTCAGTACCATGAAAAAAAATAATAAAGAGAACAAGAACACATTAAATTAAAATGCGTTACAGGATAACCCTAAACGTCCAACTTATTTAAATAAATTAAATACCGCCTTCTTACAAAACAAAAACAAACTGTCTGGCAGCACAGGGTTTTTTTTTGCAACACAACAAAATTGTATACCCATCTGGCAAATGTTATATTGATAGAAAGTTATTAATATACATACTCCAAATTTTTTATAAAACAAATCAAATTTAAATCAAAATTAGTTTTAGGGATATTGTGAAAATTTAATGCTTTTGCATTTCCACAAAGCAAAAACAAACTTTCTGGTAACACTAGTTTTTTCTCCAACGCAAAAGCTATCAGTGACAAAATCTCGAGATCTAGCTTCTACGACACTTTGTTGCTTCTTCTATCTTTTTTAAGTGAAATGTATATATACAGTTAACAATATTAATAATTAATAATGAATTAATATCGACTAATATTAAACAATTCATTAATTATATAATAAATAAAATTAATCTAAAATAAATTTGCAGGAAAGCTCCAATACTTAGTTCTTTTGAATAAATGAAAGCCCGCATTGTCACATAACATAACTAAACCATCTGGCAGCATTGTTATTTCTGCAGTGAGCATGCAGGTAGTAAGCAAGAAATTTAAAGGTATATATAGATAATCGGTAATATCTTGCCGAAACGAAATTCACAGATATGTGCTATTTGTCAAAAAACGCGGAATTAAAATTTCTAGAACATATAATACATTTTATAATGATTTGACGTGTAGATTTTTTTTAAATCGCCATAGAATTTTGTTTTCACCTGCAGCTTTTTACCTAAGTACTCCAGAAAAAAGATTGAAGGTATGCCTAAAATATCTTCAAAATACCTTTCCAACGATGTATAGAACATATCTGTAGCTTCTATGGTTTGGATACTGTGGGGGATACCATTTAAGCGGGTTTTAGCGATTTCACGCTAAACTAGATATTTTTTCAAAAAAATCGTAGAACGAACGTTTCGGGATTTTTGATAGGGAATAGATCCTCATTTAAACTCTTAAGCTATTTCAACGCATTGATCCAAACAGACAAACTGAATTTTCATCTCATTTTGGGAAGGCCACTAAAAATTGTATTATCTTTTGAATTACTAAACGGATTTTAATGATTGAGGTGTCATTCGACGCGTATTTTTGATAAGAATCGTACAAAATTACCAAAATGCTCCAACGGCACCATTTGCTGCAATCATCTAAATTTTACCCCATCCACTTACACCTGATTATCTTACGATGCAGGTGAGTTTCTAAAAGTCTAAGTATTCACTTTTGTTAGTTAAAACTATACCTTTCGATCGGTATATAACTCGGACAGTCGTTTAGTTCGCACCCTTCGTGATGCTTTCGTCACTAGCGCGGACTGCCGTCCGCAGTTATTTACATCAATTCAATGTTATTATAATCAATGTTAGGATAATCTGTAAGGCCTATTTTAATGTTATGCAATGTTAAAAGGGAGTTGGCATAAATCTAAGCTTTAAAACAATTAATCGCTGGAGTCTTAACATATGTTTTTTTTTTATCAACATCAACATTGTGAGCTCATTAAACATAGATGACTAAGTTGTCGACGTTAGCAGTAATCTGAATTCGCCGGTTCAAATTTCAGAGGAAACACATCTTTTATATTTTTTGTCATTAGCATACTTTGTGGACTATAAATTATATATATATTTGATCAGTATCAATAGCCAAGTCGATTGAGCCATGTCCGTCTGTCTGTCCGTCTGTTTGAGTCAGGGGATATCAGAGACTTGGTTGTTCCTGGACAGCGGGCGCAGATCAAGTTTGTTTTAAAATTTGGATCGGACCCCTATATAAGATAGCTGCCATAGGAACCATCAGCCCAAAATCAAGTTTTAGTATAAAAATCTTTTTTGTTGTTTTGAAATATCTCGACTAAATTGACAGAATATGCATTTGGGATGGTCCTTTACATCCTGATCAAATTTAGTTGAAATCGGAATACTCTATCATATAGCCGCCATAGGAACGATCAGCCCAAAATAAAGTTTTAGTATGAAAAACTTTTTTGTTGTTTGAAATATCTCGACCAAACTGACAGGATATGCATTTGGGATGGTCCTATACATCCTGATCCAATTGGATTGAAATCGGAACACTATATCATATAGCTGCAATAGGAACTGTCAGTCGAAAATTAAGATTTAGTATGAAATTGTTTGTTGTTTTTGGAGGTATCCCAACGGAACCCATGAAATGGGAATTTTATACTGTCTTTAACAGTATGATCGCATTAGGTTGAAATCCGTTCAGTAGCACAAATAGATGTAATACGAACAATTAGTCGACAATTTAATGCCGCATCATCAAACCTTCGGCGTGCCTAACGGATTGAAAATAAGTTGGGCTATCGGAGTTCCAGGGCAGATCCCGCTTGTTTTGGTTTATTATTTAGAGGTCTACGAAATAACCATATCTCTGAGTCGCTTCCTTTTAATACTCAATGGTATATTCGCATTTACTTAATGAATTTTAAATTTTGTGCTGTTTCTTTTAATCATTTATAAATGTATATATCAATGTAAATATATCATCAATGTATTTAGGCGAAAAGTATATTTAGTACATAATTACTTTTCCGTAGTAAGTACGGGGTCTCCGACAGTCGAGTATACTCGACTGCAGCACCGCGAACCCCCTAGTTCTTCGTTACCTTTGTCGCTTCTTTTGCTTTCACTGTTTTTCATTTGTTTGCCCAGCGCCCTCTGCATTACCTAAAGCTAACGACTTTCCTAGTGATGCTAGAACTGGGTGATGCACCAACACCAACCGAACCGTAGGGTATACATAATGGACGACTGTCATATAGTTGGACATAATCAGCTTAAATATATACATTTCACTCAGAGACAATATTAGGCGAGTCATTGACATAAATCGTAAACAACATCGGCCCAAGGTCAGTCCTTGTGAAATACCCGTCTATCAAAGTGCCATGAATCGTTAACTATAGCGAAAACTTTAGTTTCGCCAATACTATTCTATGGAATTGAAATTTTTGCCAACTGTGATACTGCTAGTCAGAAAAAGCTGAAAGT
>JAWNMV010000179.1:65000-152352 GCA_035043635.1 Drosophila rellima
TTTATCATGCTTTAGTATTCATCACCATCATCAACTTCGGCCGTGGAGTCTATTCCCACCTCTTCATAATCCTTTTCGAGTGCGGCCAAGTCCTCGCGAGCCTCAGAGAATTCACCCTCCTCCATACCTTCTCCAACGTACCAATGGACAAATGCGCGTTTGGCGTACATAAGATCAAACTTATGATCCAAACGAGCCCAGGCTTCAGCAATAGCCGTAGTATTAGACAACATGCATACAGCACGTTGAACCTTGGCTAAGTCTCCTCCTGGCACCACTGTCGGTGGTTGGTAATTAATACCGACCTTAAAACCAGTCGGACACCAGTCTACGAATTGGATGGAGCGCTTTGTCTTGATTGTTGCGATTGCTGCATTAACATCTTTGGGTACAACGTCTCCTCGATAGAGCATACAGCATGCCATGTATTTTCCATGTCGTGGATCACACTTGACCATCTGGTTAGCGGGCTCGAAGCAGGCATTCGTTATTTCCGCGACAGTTAATTGCTCATGATAAGCTTTTTCAACGGAAATTACTGGTGCATATGTGGCGAGAGGAAAATGAATGCGTGGGTAGGGAACCAAATTGGTTTGGAATTCAGTTAAATCTACATTGAGTGCTCCGTCGAAGCGCAACGAAGCTGTTATGGAGGAAACAATTTGCCCAATTAAACGATTTAGGTTCATGTAGGTTGGTCGCTCAATGTCCAAATTGCGACGGCAGATGTCATATATGGCCTCATTGTCAACCATAAATGCACAATCAGAATGCTCCAGAGTTGTATGGGTGGTCAAAATCGAATTGTATGGCTCAACAACAGCTGTCGAAACCTAAGAAATCCGTTATTGATCAATATGATCTAGTTACTAGTACATATTATATTTTAAATTTTGGTTTGCTTTCTTTAAGAATAAGAGAAGTTTTCTAATCAACTATATACAAAATTCAGGGTACCTCAAGCGAATTTCAAATACTTTTGTGCGATTAGCAAAAACGAAGACAATAAACCAATAAAAGGATGGTAAAATTGGAAACTAGACCGATGCCATTTGAAGATGAATCTATTATTTGAATTATCTTGTTTATTAATATGAGGAAATAGTAGTTTTAACTTTTCTGACTTTGGTTAAATTGGCTTTCTATTTTTTTTACTTCAATTTGTGAATATTTATCAATATTATTCTATAAGTACGTGATCAAACGATTTTATTCGACTATAATAAATGGTACAAAAAAATTTTACGGCTTTAGCTGATTAACTCTCTGTAGTACTTCTGAAACTGAACTAAAATATTATTTTTAAAATGTTGAACAATACTCGTAGTTGGGTATAATGAAAGGCTTAATGTAAAATTTATTATTAAAAGTTTTCTTTTTTTCCATATCAATATTTTTACTAATTTCAATTTACTTACTGTAACATTTTTTAATCTGCCTTTCCTAGTTTTTATGTCTTAATTGCAAGTTCCTCGTTTAGTGTTCCTAATTTTTAACATCCAATTTTGGAATTCTTGGAATTTAAGAAAGCGTACCAAGTAGGTTTTGTTAAACTGAAAGTAATATACATACTTGTGGTGCTGGATAAATTGAGAATTCCAGTTTAGACTTCTTGCCATAATCAACTGATAGACGCTCCATAAGTAAGGAAGTAAATCCGGAGCCGGTTCCACCGCCGAATGAGTGAAATACTAAGAACCCTTGAAGACCCGTACATTGATCAGCCAGCTTGCGTATCCGATCTAGAACAATATCAACAATTTCTTTGCCGATAGTATAGTGACCACGTGCATAATTGTTTGCAGCATCTTCTTTGCCGGTGATCAACTGTTCCGGGTGGAATAATTGCCGGTAAGTTCCAGTGCGCACCTCATCAACAACCGTAGGCTCCAAGTCGACAAACACAGCTCGGGGCACATGTTTTCCGGCGCTTGTTTCACTAAAGAAGGTATTGAAGGAGTCGTCGCCACCGCCAATAGTTTTGTCCGAGGGCATATGACCGTCAGGCTGGATTCCATGTTCCAAGCAGTACAGCTCCCAGCAAGCGTTACCAATCTGAACGCCAGCCTGTCCTATGTGAACTGAAATACACTCCCTCTAAAATAAAGTTTTAAAAAACGAAACACATTACTTCCATAAAAGTCAATGGTCGTATTCTGTATGTATGTATATGCTCAGTAGAGCGTGTAGCACGCTGCTGTAAATAGTATTTGAGTATATAACATTTCTAAATACCCTGTAGAGATCAGTCAGATTTTTTTTTTGCCAAAAAACCTAACCTCAGAAAAAAACAAGACATTCAAGTACAAACGATGTCAAAAGCTGGTTGAGTTCGGAATTTGCAAAACTGAAAACGAAAATCTTATTTCAATTTTGGTTTTCGATTTCCCGGAAATCTTTAGATTTTTTTACTGATAGTGATTTTAGTTATTAATTGAAGTCTGTAATTAAAGTCAATACTCGGTATTCATATATTTCAAGATATGATGACCTTGATGTAAACTTTGTGTGTGTGTGTCAAGAATGTCAAATAAAACTTGAACAAATTTTATACTGAACTTGCTTTTAGTTCAAAGCATTCTCATAATTAAGTTAATTTCAATCGTAAAACATAATAGATTAAGATTAAGTCTGGGGTTTTTTAACCAAACGCATTGATATTATGTTTGGCATTGTCTTATCGGTCGAATCACATCACATTACCTATCATGGGACGATATATAAGCAAGAAATATTTGTGCTGCCATTCGAACCTAATTTTTGCTCTAAAGCAATTAAGTTATTAATAAGTATCTCTAAATTGAATTTCTTTGAAATATGAGGCAGTACAGACATTGTTTCAGATCGTTAAAAAACAGCGATGTAGCCAATACTTTTCAAAAGACAGTTACAAATATGCTCAAATAATCACGAAAGAATATTTTATTATATTATATGTATTCTTTTTGTGTAAGCAATATTCACCGGATAAAATGAAATTTAAGTTATGAGAACACGAGATCCTCGCAACTGTCAGGAGATTTCACAAATCTCTACGATATAAGTATATATATGTACATACATATGTATACATAACTCTGCAGTAGTACATCACTCTCCTAAGGAATCTTCTAACAATAAACTCACCATATTTATTGAATAGATAAAACTAAAGGAAAAAAATATTCCTACTTTTGTTTGTAATGAAACACAGCTGAATATCGACTAACCGAAGCTGCGATTGTACGAGCTTTTTATAGGCGACGCATTTCTTAAAAGGGCAAGTCTTGAAAGTACATAAGCCCATATATGTATACGAGGGATGTTAAGAGACTTGGCGTAAATTCTGTTGGATATAAATATTTTTTTATTTTCTATATATTTAGTAAAAACGACGTAAGAGTGACTGGCATTTATTGGAACACACCTTTACGTACATTCTGAAAGTGGCTTTACTCCTGTCGCAAATGAGAAAAGGATCATCTTGCAATTAAAATGCCCTTGAAATTTGACTTATGCGACTTAAAGGACTATATACAGGAAGAATGGAAAATTTGCTATGATCAGGTATATCGATCGAAAGGTATAGCTCTAACTAACAAAAGTGCCGTTGATTTTATATTATTCTTATCAAAAATACCCGCCGAATGATCATCAAAATCCGACCACTGTTTCGAAAAATACTTAAATTTGAAAAATTTAGACGCCTCTCAAAATTAGGTGAAAAGTCAATTCTTTTGTTTGTTTGTATTAAAGCGTTAAAATAGCTTATATTTGTGAATGGGGATCTATTCCCTATCAAAATTGTTTTACGAATTTTCCGAAAAATCGTTAGCTTAGCGGGAAATCGCTAAAACCCGCTTAAATTGACATCCCCACAGTGTATTTTGAAGGGCTTTTAGGCATGCCTTCAAACTTTTTTTCAGAAGCATATAGGTAAATGGCTGCAGGAGAAAAAAGCTATTTTATCCCACATTTTGGTGATTTTTGAAAAAACACTGCTTACGATTTTTTTTAATTTTTAATGTAATTTAGTATTTAGTATGTATGTACAATTTCGCGTTTTTTTTATATATGACACATACAGTTTTTTCGGGTGGGTTTGAAAGATATTACCTGTTACCTAAACTCTTTATAATTTTTATACCCTGTGCCCATTGAAAATGGTCAAAAAGGGATTCAGTGCGAAAAACTTTTTTGTTGTTTGATGTATCTCAATCAAACTGACAGAATAAACATTAGAGATGGTTCCATACATCCCGACCAAATTTGGTTGAAATCGGCGCACTATATCATATATCTGCCAGAGGCAGAAAATCGAAATCGGTTTTTTTTTACTACATCTGGGATGGTCATTTATATAATGACCAAATTTGGCTTATATCGATCTACTATATCATATAGTTGCCATAGGAACGGTTTATAAAAAATTAAGATTTAGAGTGAAATTTGTTGTTGTTTTTGGAGATATCCCAACCTAGCTCACAGATTGCGAAATTTCTATCACTGCGGACGGCAGTCCGCGCTAGTGACGAAAGCATCACGAAAAAAGCATTGCGAAAGGCGACTAGCAATATATACAGCAAGAATGGACAATTTGCTATAACAGTCCGATCAGATCGAGCTATTTACCAATCGAAAGGTATAGTTTTAACTAACAAAAGTGCGTACTTTCTACGATTCTTATCGATAATACGCGTCGAATATTACCTCAATCATAAAAATCAGTTTAGTGATTCAAAAGATAATAAGTTTTAAAATCTTTAGTGGCCTTCCCAAAATGATATGAAAAGTCAGTTTGTCTGCTTGTGTGTTTGTTTTTTATCAAAGCGTTGAAATAGCTAAAAAGTGTTAGTGTGGATCTATTCCCAATCTTAAAATTATAATTTTTTTCTCTACGACTTTTTCGAAAAATTTCTTGTTTACCGGGAAATTGATAAAACCCGTTAAAACTGAAACCCCCACAGTATCCAAACGACAAAAGCTACAGATATGTTGGTAAAAATCTACAGGTAAAAATAGATTTCTTTGGCGATTTAAAAAAAATCAACACTTCAAATCACTTTATGATATGTTATATGTTATAGTCAATTGAATTCCGCGTTTTTTGACATATAACACATATCTATGAAAATTCGTTTCGGCAAGATATTACCTGTTAACTATATATACCTTTACATTACTTGCCTAGTTCATGCATGTTCACTGCGGAAATTACCAGTGCCATAGTTAAAAAAAAACAATTTAAAAGATATCTCAACCAATCTAACAGAATATGCATCTTAGGTAATCTTATAAATTCTGACCAAGTTTGGTAGAAATCGGTCTGCTATATCATATAGCTGCCATAGGAACAATCAGTCGAAAATCAAGCTTTAGTGTGAAAAACTTTTTTGTTTTATTTGGTTAAAATCGGTCTACTATATTATAAAGCTGCCATAGGAACGATTGGTCGAAAATGTATACTGAGTAGGCAAATTTATGTTGTTTCTGGAGATACCACAATCAGACTAGCAGATTAGAAATTTTATGTTGTCTTATACCTCCTGATACAATGTTTTATATATGTACAGATTTATATTATTTTCTTTTAATAAGGATTTGCTTTTCCATAGAAAGTACGGGGTCTCCGACAGTCGAGTATGCTCGACTGTAGCACCGCCCACTAGTTTCTATTAATTTTAAGTAGATCAAGACATTTTTTTTTTGTTGTCAATTTTTTTATGCTTATATTGAAGATATCTTTTTCTGGAAAGATCTCAACCAAACTCGCAGGTTGAACATTTTCTATTGTTTCATACATCACAAACAAAGTGAATATACGTATTAGACTATCGAAGTGAACGGCACAGGGTATTATATAGTCGTCTACACCTGACTATAGCCGCACCAGCCCGCGAGCGGGCGGCGGAGTCCTCTTGTTAGATATTGAAAGTGAGAGCCCTCTTAGATGGCTGCAAGCATAACTTTAAACAAGTGGGCGCCGGCTACAGTCGAGTGTGCTCGACTGTATAATACCCTGTGCCCTAGCTCTCCGATAGGTCATACGTAGGTGCGCTACGTTAGGCATGCCGAAGGTGTGATGATGCGGCATTAACTTTTTCGCTAATTGTTCGTATTACATCTACATATGTGATCTAGTGAACCGATTTATACCAAATTACAAATTCTCAATCTGTGAGTTTGGTTGACTTATCTCTAAAAACAACAATAATTTTCGTACTTTATCTTAAAATTCGTTACTATGATAATTCGTTACTACGCTATTGATATCAGATTTAAACCAAATTTGTTCAGGATGTAGAATACCATCCCAAATGCGTATTCTGTTAGTTTGGTTGAGATACCTCAAACAACAAAAAAGTTTATCATACTAAAACTTGATTTTGGACTGATCGTTCCTATGGCAGCTATATGATATAGTGGTCCGATTTCAACCCAATTTTTACCTATTAGTTTGGTCGAGATCTTTCAAACAACCAAAAAGTTTATTTTCGACTGATCTTTCTTATGACAGCAATATGATATTGTGGTCCGATTGAATAAATTGTATTTAATTTAATTAAAATAGTAAATCGTAATTCGTAATCGTAATCGTAGTCGCTGAAATCGATGTTGTTCATGCCAAGAGTAGCCATTGTCTAAAATTTACTCAGCTTGCTAAAGTCCGGCAACACCAAATAATCTCTCCCACTCTTCTTAATCATCGAAATCAGCTGTTTAAGGCTGCTGCATTGCGCGCGAAATTTAAATTTAAGTGCTATGCTTTAAAATTTGTGATTCTTTTTGCAGAATTTGTTAAGCATTTGAATACAATGATAATAATTGAAAACCTATTGAACATATGTGCGAGCTTACTAGCTTATTATTAAACATAATAATTATTATAAATTCAGAGATTTCAGTGTTGTAAAACGATCTGTCGTCGAGGTGTCGAGGTGCAAAATTATAAAGTGGCATTTATACATATCGCTTTTTGCAATGCATACTAATATCTACATACATATATTTTAACACAATCTTAAATATGTATTAACTTAAACCATGTTAATATATTAAAATAGGATAGAAATTGTAGCCAAATATCGATAACTTTGCCTATCGCTCGTATTTGCGTTCGCACTTTTCGTACACGTGCTCACTGTTATGTTTTTGCGCAAACAAATGTGCATATGCTATCTCGCTCGCACTTGCCTATGTCTATGATTTTGATTTATGTGAATTAAAAGCAAATTCGAAATATCTTCTCTATTAAATAGTCAATCGCCTTGAAACTTTCAGGGTCATTAAATTGGCTTACTTCTTATCTTCCTGTTTAATAAGAAGTGTTTATATTAAAGAACGCGTCTGATAATCGTTTTTTGCGATTGGCGGGCGAAAGAGGCGTGGCATCTAAAATTTAAAACAAACTTGATCTGCGCCCGCTATCCAGCAATCCTCATACCAAATTTGAAGTCTCTAGCTTTTATAGTTTATGAGATCCTTTGGCTCAAACACTCGGACAGACGGACAGACGGACAGACAGACGGACATGGCTCAATCGACTCGGCTATTGATGCTGATCAAGAATATATATACTTTATAGGGTCGGAGATGCTTCCTTCTGCCTGTTACATACATTGCACAAATCCATTATACCCTTTTGACCATTTTCAATGGGCACGGGTATAAAAATATGGGAGATGCGGGTGGTGGCACGACCAACTTTCCAGAATATAGCCCTAGAAAAATACGCATCAAAATATATTGAGTAGTTTACGAATTAATTATAAATTAATGCCAACAAAAACTAACAAACTAAATTTCTAAAAAAAAAAAAGTTCGCCTTGAGACTTACTGTTCTAAAAAAAGATTTAATGACTCTAAACCATGGATATAAACACTTGCTTACTAAGTGTAAGCCGTTTTTTGTATTTTTTTTGCAAATTTGAACGTAATTCGGCGTAATTCGAAAAAGACTGACTTCACCTTAAATTGTGGGTGTTCAGTTGAGTTTTTATACCAACAGGTGTGGGATTTGTATGATATTATATATACATACGTGTAGCTGCCATAGAAACGATTGGTCGATATTTAGAGATTAGTATGAAAATTGTAGCTCATTCTAGAGATATCTTAATCGAACTCGCAGAGTGTTGCAAGCGCATCAAATCTTCGCCGCGCCGATATTGCTTAATTTTGAAATTCGTGCACTAATAGTATTAGAGCTCTATTTGTTTGACTGCATTTGACTTTTTGGCAACAGTAGACAGCTTGTACTTTGGTGATGATAGCAGACGCTGCATTTTTAGGCTTAACAACTTGTTGTCTTAGGCTTTGGATGCAATATTTGGCATTTGCTGCACATCGACTTTGAGCCTTTGCTGTTGTAGGTTTAACCATTAACAGTACTGCTCTATCCTATATGCATATTCTGTCAGTTTGGTTGAGATATCTCAAACAAAAAAGTTTTTTCTACAAAAACTTGGTTTTTGACTTATCGTTCCTATGGCAGCTATATGATATTGTGGACAGATTTCAACCATATTGGGTCAAGATCTATGGGACCATTCTATATGCATATTCTGTCATTTTGGTTGAGATATTTCAAACAACTAATCAGTTTTTTGTACTAAAACTTGATTTGCGCCCGGTATCCGGGTACATTCTTACCAAGTTTGAAGTCTCTAGCTCATATAGTCGCTGAGATCCTTATGTTAAAACAGTCGGACAGACAGACAGACGGTCATGGCTCAATCGGCTCCGCTGTTGATACTGATCCAGAATATACTTTATAGGGTCGTAGATGCTTCCTTCTGTCTGTTACTTACATTTCACAAAACCATTTTACTCATTTTAATCATTTTCAATGGGCACAGGGTATAAAAAATGAAGTGAGGGAGCCATACAGTATGTAGATGGTTTCAGTACGAGGAGTTATACATAAGGAAAATTCCAAAGTAAAAATTATTTGCTGCTCACTTAAGTAACTTCTACCACTGTAAGAGTGTATTATATTTTATTGCGCATGTCTAAAAATCAAGGATTCACTGCTAACGGCAGTCAGCGCTAGTGACGAAATCATCACGAAGAGTGCGAAAGGCGACTAGCCTTTTCTTTTTCGTTATACAGGAAAAATCTAAAATTTTCTACGACTGTCCCATCAGATCGAGTTATATACCGATCGAAAGGAATAGTTTTAACTAACAAGTGCATAATAAAGCTTTTGAAAACTCACCTGGCTAGTGAGATAAGAAGGTGTAAGTGGAAGGGGAAAAATTTAGATGATAGCAGCAGCTGTGAGCCTTGGAACCTTTGGAGCCGTATGATACAAGACAAAATACTCGTGGAATGACACCTCAATCATCAAAATCCGTCTAGTGGTTCAAAAGATAATTCAATTTTAGGGGCCTTCATAAATGAGATGAAGAGTCAGCTTATGTGTTTGTATCAAATCGTTAATATAGCTTAAAGGTGTGAATTCCCAATCATAAAACTAAAAACAAATGCTCTACGACTTTTTGGAAAAACCGCTAATTTAGCGGGAAAACGCTAAAAACCGCTTAAATTGACACCCTCATAGTTTTCAATCGACAGAAGTACAGATATGAACGTTGAAAAGGTATTTTGAACGGCTTTTTGGCATAGCTTTCAGAATTTTTTCAAAAGAACACACATTTTTTAAAGCATATAGGTAAATGGTCACAGGTGAAAAAAGCTTTTTTATCCCACATTTTGGCGATGTTAGAAAAAACGCCGCTAACGATTTTTTTTAATTTTTAACATTTTTATACCCGTGCCCATTGAAAATGGTCAAAAGGGTATAATGGATTTGTGCAATGTATGTAACAGGCAGAAGGAAGCATCTCCGACCCTATAAAGTATATATATTCTTGATCAGCATCAATAGCCGAGTCGATTGAGCCATGTCCGTCTGTCTGTCGTCTGTCCGTCTGTCCGAGTGTTTGAGCCAAAGGATCTCATAAACTATAAAAGCTAGAGACTTCAAATTTGGTATGAGGATTGCTGGATAGCGGGCGCAGATCAAGTTTGTTTTAAATTTTAGATGCCACGCCTCTTTCGCCCGCCAATCGCAAAAAACGATTATCAGACGCGTTCTTTAATATAAACACTTCTTATTAAACAGGAAGATAAGAAGTAAGCCAATTTAATGACCCTGAAAGTTTCAAGGCGATTGACTATTTAATAGAGAAGATATTTCGAATTTGCTTTTAATTCACATAAATCAAAATCATAGACATAGGCAAGTGCGAGCGAGATAGCATATGCACATTTGTTTGCGCAAAAACATAACAGTGAGCACGTGTACGAAAAGTGCGAACGCAAATACGAGCGATAGGCAAAGTTATCGATATTTGGCTACAATTTCTATCCTATTTTAATATATTAACATGGTTTAAGTTAATACATATTTAAGATTGTGTTAAAATATATGTATGTAGATATTAGTATGCATTGCAAAAAGCGATATGTATAAATGCCACTTTATAATTTTGCACCTCGACACCTCGACGACAGATCGTTTTACAACACTGAAATCTCTGAATTTATAATAATTATTATGTTTAATAATAAGCTAGTAAGCTCGCACATATGTTCAATAGGTTTTCAATTATTATCATTGTATTCAAATGCTTAACAAATTCTGCAAAAAGAATCACAAATCTTAAAGCATAGCACTTAAATTTAAATTTCGCGCGCAATGCAGCAGCCTTAAACAGCTGATTTCGATGATTAAGAAGAGTGGGAGAGATTATTTGGTGTTGCCGGACTTTAGCAAGCTGAGTAAATTTTAGACAATGGCTACTCTTGGCATGAACAACATCGATTTCAGCGACTACGATTACGATTACGAATTACGATTTACTATTTTAATTAAATTAAATACAATTTATTCAATCGGACCACAATATCATATTGCTGTCATAAGAAAGATCAGTCGAAAATAAACTTTTTGGTTGTTTGAAAGATCTCGACCAAACTAACAGGTAAAAATTGGGTTGAAATCGGACCACTATATCATATAGCTGCCATAGGAACGATCAGTCCAAAATCAAGTTTTAGTATGATAAACTTTTTTGTTGTTTGAGGTATCTCAACCAAACTAACAGAATACGCATTTGGGATGGTATTCTACATCCTGAACAAATTTGGTTTAAATCTGATATCAATAGCGTAGTAACGAATTATCATAGTAACGAATTTTAAGATAAAGTACGAAAATTATTGTTGATTTTAGAGATAAGTCAACCAAACTCACAGATTGAGAATTTGTAATTTGGTATAAATCGGTTCACTAGATCACATATGTAGATGTAATACGAACAATTAGCGAAAAAGTTAATGCCGCATCATCACACCTTCGGCATGCCTAACGTAGCGCACCTACGTATGACCTATCGGAGAGCTAGGGCACAGGGTATTATACAGTCGAGCACACTCGACAGTAGCCGGCGCCCACTTGTTTAGTATGAACAATTTCGCGATTTTTGATGTATGACACATACAATTTTTTCTGGTGGGCTTGGAAGATAATACCTGTTATCTAATTATACAATTTTTATACCATGTGCCCATTGTAAATGGTCAAAAACGGCTTCAGTACGTAAAACTTTTTTGTTGTTTGATGTGCCTCAACCAAACTGACAGAATAAGCTTCAGAGATGGTTCCATACATATCGATCAAACTTGGTTGAAATCGCACCAATATATCATATAACTGCCATAGGCAGGATCAGTCGAAAATCAGTTTTAATACGAAAGATATCATAACCAATCTGACATAATATACATCTGTGGTGGTCCTTTATATAATGACCAAATTTGGCTTATATCGGTCTTTTATGTCATATAGCGGCCATTGGAACGATTAATAAAAAATTAAGATTTAGTATGAAATTTGTTGTTGTTTTTGGAGATATCTCAACCTAACTCACAGATTTCGAATTTTCTATTATATTAAACCTTATGATAGAATTTGGCTTAAATTGGTTCAGTAGAACACATAGATGTAATACGAACAATTAGTCGAAAATTTAATCAAACCTTGGTCTTGCCTAACGACGTGCAAATACGTATTAGGTTATCGGAATGCCAGTGCCCAGGGTATCCTACAGTCAAGCACACTCGAGTGCCAGCGAATCGAGTCGTGGGTAGGCAAGCGAAGCAAGCAAGGGATGGAACCCCCTTCTTTTTTTAATGGTACTGAGGCTTGGTATAGGCAATTTCAAAAATATTTGATATCTTCTAAAAAAAACATCTTTACGAGGAAAAAGTCTAGTGACATTTCCATGCTCCAAAGTTTTTGATATCCAATTTTGTGACGAAAAATATTATTTTGACGTTGATGTACTAAACGAGCAGTACACTCAATTGGCCAAAAGACACCAAGCACGGGCTTGTTGACGCGACTTATATGTTTTAAGTTCACAATAAATGAAACATACATAAATGAAACAAATACACCACTCGTAATAATTAATATATTTATTTTGAAGTGGTTTGATTCGGGGTTGAGTATTAACTGACCTCTATTGCGATACAATTATTGACTTATAACATAATTCTATAAGATGCCTTTATGTTTACATTATGGGTTTGAATTGGTGTGTGGTGGCCAAAGTGTTCTTTGGTCCAGCTATGTTTACGTTATTATTCTGGGCACGTAATATTTATATTTGAGTGGTCCGGCTTTGATTACATTAGAGTAGATTGAAGGCCTTGGTGCATAAGCGATAATGTTGAGGGTGTTGTCAGCTTACGATTAAGAAGTGGGGATGAGGTAAGTGAGGACAATTGTATAACTCTTCCACCGCCAGAGCTTGAATTCTCCTGAATTCTTTTTACTTTAATGTGAATATTTTTCTTTTTGAGTTTAATATACAAAAAAAGTGCTACTGTTATTATGATTAATGTAAAGGCCATTCCATAACCGACTTTTTTGTGAAATTTTAATTCGGTTATTTCTTTTAAATTTTCAAAATTTTGTAATGTAAAGTGTTCAAAATTTAGAGTATTTTTATATATTTTATATAGTGTGCAACTTTTGCTTAATTTTAGTTCTCTTAAAATTACATTTTCCTTATATTCATATGTTTTATTTTTGATTTGTGTTATAGTTAAGTTTTCTTGATCAATTTGAATATGATTTTCATTTCGAATTGGTATGATTACCTTAAGGTCTGTTTTTACAAAGGTTTTGGGTAGTTTTATTGCCATGACAATTGCATTGTTATACCCGTGCCCATTGAAAATGGTCAAAAGGGTATAATGGTTTTGTGCAATGTATGTAACAGGCAGAAGGAAGCATCTCCGACCCTATAAAGTATATATATTCTTGATCAGCATCAATAGCCGAGTCGATTGAGCCATGTCCGTCTGTCTGTCCGTCTGTTTGAGTCAAAGGATCTCAGAGACTATAAAAGCTAGAGACTTCAAATTTGGTATGAAGGTTGCTGGATAGCGGGCGCAGATCAAGTTTGTTTTAAATTTTAGATGCCACGCCTCTTTCGCCCGCCAATCGCAAAAAACGATTATCAGACGCGATCTTTAATATAAACACTTCTTATTAAACAGGAAGATAAGAAGTAAGCCAATTTAGTGACCCTGAAAGTTTCAAAGCGATTGACTATTTAATAGAGAAGATATTTCAAATTTGCTTTTAATTCACATAAATCAAAATTATAGACATAGGCAAGTGCGAGCGAGATAGCATATGCACATTTGTTTGCGCAAAAACATCACAGTGAGCACGTGTACGCAGAGTGCGAACGCAAATACGAGCGATAGGCAAAGTTATCGATATTTGGCTACAATTTCTATCCTATTTTAATATATATACATGGTTTAAGTTAATACATATTTACGATTGCATTGCAAAAAGCGACATGTATAAATGCCACTTTATAATTTCGCACCTCGACGACAGATCGTTTTACAACACTGAAATCTCTGAATTTATAATAATTATTATGTTTAATAATAAGCTAGTAAGCTCGCACATATGTTCAATAGGTTTTCAATTATTATCATTGTATTCAAATGCTTAACAAATTCTGCAAAAAGAATCACAAATATTAAAGCATAGCACTTAAATTTAAATTGCGCGCGCAATGCAGCAGCCTTAAACAGCTGATTTCGATGATTAAGAAGAGTGGGAGAGATTATTTGGAGTTGCCGGACTTCAGCAAGCTGAGCAAATTTTAGACAATGGCTACTCTTGGCATGAACAACATCGATTTCAGCGACTACGATTACGATTACGATTTACGATTTACTATTTTAATTAAATTAAATACAATTTATTCAATCGGACCACAATATCATATTGCTGTCATAAGAAAGATCAGTCGAAAATAAACTTTTTGGTTGTTTGAAAGATCTCGACCAAACTAATAGGATATGCATTTGAAATAGTCCTATATATCCTGATAAAATTTGGTGGAAATCGGACCACTATATCATATAGCTGCCATAGGAACGATCAGTCCAAAATCAAGTTTTAGTATGATAAACTTTTTTGTTGTTTGAGGTATCTCAACCAAACTAACAGAATACGCATTTGGGATGGTAGTCTACATCCTGAACAAATTTGGTTGAAATCTGATATCAAATAGCTGCCATAGGAACGAATTTTAAGATAAAGTTCGAAAATTTTTGATGTTTTTAGAGATAAGTCAACCAAACTCACAGATTGAGAATTTGTAATTTGGCTTAAATCGGTTCACTAGATCACAAGTTAATGCCGCATCATCACACCTTCGGCATGCCTAACGTAGCGCACCTATGTACGTATGACCTATCGGAGAGCTAGGGCACAGGGTATTATACAGTCGAGCACACTCGACTGTAGCCGGTGCCCACTTGTTTAATTTTTGCATTTGGTCATTGAATAAGATTTGCTTTACTGTTTCTCCGTTTTTTTCATTTATTTTTGCTGTAAAAAGTTCAATTACATTTCGGTCTTGTATAATTGGGTCTGCTAGTTTGTTAATAGTGACATTGAAAATATAAATTTGTTGGTTCATATTTTTTATTAATTCATGGTTATTTTGATCTATTATATCTAAATGTTCTATTATGTTTTCCCTGTCTTCATTGTTCATTAATCCGAAAAGCCATTTGTACATTGTACCTTTGCCATTTATAAGTCCTCTCTGTGTTCTGGTCGATAGGGTTATTGATTTGATTTTAGTTTTTTTTTCAACGTTTCTTATATTATTTTCTATTTTATCGATAATGTTAGTAAGTTGATTGATATCAATAACATGTAAAATTATTACCGTTTCATTCACAACTTCTGTTGAATGAATATGTATTGGTACATATCCTGCTCCCTCCTGAATTGGTTCCACATGTAGTCTAGTGTGTACCACTGATAGTGTCATTAATATGATCAATAAAATACTCTGTAAGTGGGGAAAAACTAATTACTAATATTGAATATATATGTACATTTTTTTTTTTTATTATTATTATTTTTTTTTATACCTTATATTTTTTCTATTTTTAATGGTTTCTTAATATTACAAGGGTGCACATTTTCTAGTTTTGCATATCTGAAATAAGGTTCGTCCTTGTGTCTAAGTCGTTTGTAATTTTTTATTGGTCCTTCTTTTCTGTTTTCTTCATAATTTTCCCTGTTCTCATTTAAATTATTTATAATTTTTTTGCTTGTTGTCCTTTATAGTTTCTTGAAGTTCTTGTGCCATTTTGTCATTCTTTGCCTGATTAGGTGAACATTGAATTGTAGAATGATACCTTTTATTATATGCGCCAATGGCGATTTGAATTTTTGTTTCTATTGAAATGTCTTCGTCTATGCTGTTTACAATTTTAATTAAAGTTGAACGAAGTCTTTCTATGTCTGCATTTCCTGTATGTGAATTTGGCTTTGTCAGATGTAATATTACTTCCTCTTTGTCTAAAAAGCTTGATATTTGTTCAGCTCTGAATTCATTGTCCATAATAATTTTCTTGGGCTTACCAAACTTTGTGAATTGATCTATTATTATTTGTAGCTTTGCTCTCCAGTTTCTGTCTTTAATGTTATATGCTGTTGCAAATTTAGTGAGTTTGTCTATTATTGTTACGAATGATTTAAACATAGATGGAAAATATCTATGTGAATTATTTCATTTTTATCTTGTGGGGTTTCAGTAAGGTTAAACTTTGGTTTAATTTTCTGTCATATTTTATTCTCTACACTTCCTGCAATTTGAAAATTCCAGATTAATGTGATCCCTTAATTTGGTAAATAAATTTTGTCTTTTAGGGTATACAATGTTTCGGTTATGCCGCTATGTAGGGATTCTTTCGTATGATATAATGCAATTTGTTTATGAAGTTCTTCTTCGTTTTCTATTTCTGAGGCTCTTTTTGTGCATTTTAAAAATTTTATATGTTTTGTTTCTTTAAAAAGGTCGATTAAAATGCATTGTACTTTGTAATATACCGAGTCTGGTACTTCTGAATATATGCCGATTGTGCCTTTATTTATATAGTTTTGCAACTTTTGTTCTATTTCAAGTGTTTCGACTGCTAGATTAATTTCTATAATCTTTTTTCCTTGATGACTTATAATACTGTCCTTTGCTGAGTATGTTACAATCTTCTAAAAAATACCTCTTTACGAGGTAAAATTCTAGTGACGAAAACATTTCCATGCCCTAAAATTTCTGATATCCAATTTTGTGACGAACGATATTAAATTGAATACATAACTTATTCTTAAAAAAAAAGTTTGGCCTAAAAGATCTTCAAAATACCTTTTCAACGATATATAGAACATATCTGTAGCTTCTATCGTTTGGATACTAGGGTGGTTTTAAGTTTAGCAAATTTTAGCGATTTCCCGCTAAGCTAGCTTTTTTTCGAAAAAGTCGTAGAACAAAAGTTTCTAATTTTATAAATGGGAATAGATCCCCATTCACACATTTTAGCTATTTCAACGCTTTGATACAAACAAACACACAAACAGACAAACTGAATTTTCATCCTATTTTGAGAAGGCCACTAAAAATTTCAGTTTTAATTATCTTTTGAACCACTGAACGGATTTTTATGAGAGGTGTCATTCGACGCGTATTTTTGATAAAAATCTTATTAAAAAAATGTACCGAAAGGCTCCAACGGCCCCATTTGCTGCAATCATCTAAATTTCGCCCCTCCTACTTTCACCTGATTATCTCACGAACAAGGTGAGTTTTCAAAAGTGTTAGTATGCACTTTTGTTAGATAAAACTATACCTTTCGATCAGTATATAAGTCGATCTGATCGGACAGTTATAGCAAATTTTCCATTCTTCCTGTATATATTGATAGTCGCCTTTCGCACCCTTCGTGATACTTTCGTCACTAGCGCGGACTGCCGTCCGCAGTGATGATTTGAGTTTTGAATTTATTTGCTATTTCGTCTTTTATATAAAAATCTATTGGTTAATTTTCATCAGCTGAGTGAATGGTGTCCGACATTTCTAAATTAGATTCATCATTGTTATCTTTATTTATAAGCGGTGCTGTATCCTGACGTACTCAAAAAATCTACGACTACTTTATTGTCTTTTCCTTTCACATATTGTATGTCGCAATCATATTCTTGAAGTTTTAGAATCCATCTTCTAGGTTTGTCCTTTAAATCCTTTCCTTTATATATTTTACTTAAATATTTTATTGGTTGGTGGTCTGTTATTATTTGAAACTGGGATCCATATAAATAATGTCTGAAATAATCTGGGATCCATATAAATAATGTCTGAAATAATCTGCTGCATAAACAATAGCCAAAAATTCTTTGTCAGTTGCGCTGTAGTGCTTCTCGTGTTTACTTAAAGCTCTCGATGCGAATGCTATTGGTTGACCCTGTTGTCACAAAACCGCGCCAATAGCGAAATCACTCGCATCTGTCGTTACTGTGAATTGTTTATCGAATTCCGGAAATTTTTATATTGGGTGTGAACTTATGAGGGCTTTTAAATTTTCAAATGAATCAATAAACTCTGGATCGTTTTTATTTATTGCGTTTCCTTTTTGTAAATATTTAATCATTGGATATGCGATTTTTGAGTAATCTTTTATAAATTTTCTATAAAAGCCTGTCATGCCTAAGAAACCTTTAAGTTGTTTTTCTGTTTTGGGAATTGGAATAGCTAATATGTCTTGTATCTTTTCTGGGTTTGGTTTCATGCCTTCTTTTGTAAGTACATGCCCCAAAAATTCAGTGTTTTGTTTCATGAATGAGCATTTGTATTTTCTCTAAAGCATTTTTATGTTCTTCTAAAATTGTTGAGAATATTAATATATATCATCCAGATATACCACACATATTTTGTTTATGTAGTCTCTTAAAATGTCATTCATTAATCTTTGAAATGTTGCTGGTGCGTTTTTTAATCCAAATGGCATTCTGATATATTCATAAAGTCCCATTGGTGATACAAATGCTGTTTTTTCTATGTCTTCTTCAGCCATCAAAATTTGATGATAGCCTTTTGCTAAGTCCAATGTACTAAAGTACTGAGCTCTACCAAGTTTGTCTAATATTGAATCCATAAGGGGTAGTGGGTACTTGTCTGAGATTGTTACATGATTTAAACGGCGATAGTCTACGCACAATCTATATTTTTGTACTCCTGAGTTATCTATTTTCTTTGGAACCATGCATATGGGTGAACTATATTTGCTCCTGCATCTTCTTATTATACTATTTTTTCCCATTTCTATTATTTGTTTTCTGATTTCTTCTTCGTATTTAGGTGAACATCTATAAATTTTAGAATTTATTGGTTGGTCCTTATAATATAACCCTTTACATTTTTTGTTTAGTATTCTTATAATTTCACTTTCTTCTGTATTTAAATCTTTCATTTTGATGTCTTCAATTTCACTTACTTCTAGTACACAAGTCACTTCAGGAATCTTGGACGAGAAAAGAATTTCGACATTATTTATCAATTGTAAAGTTTTTTTTAGTAAAATTTATATTCTTGACGTTTCTTTGAATGAAATCCATACCCAATAGAAAATCATATGATTTGTCTAGAGGTAAAGCTACCCATTTTGAACGCATTCTTGGTGAATATTGAAATTCACTTGGTGCTTTGGTCATAACAACAAAATTATTAGTTTGTGTTGATAGTATGTATAGTCTTTGTGAATTTTTCGACTATTTCGTAAACATTTTTCTGTACTATTCTATAAGATGCATTTATGTTTACATAATGGGTTTGAATTGGTGTGTGGTGGCCAAAGTGCTCTTTGGTCCAGCTATGTTTACGTTATTATTCTGGGCACGGAATATTTATATTTGAGTGATCCGGCTTTGATTACATTAGAGTGGATTGTGATAAGTGAGGACAATTGTATAACTCGCGCGGACAAACAGACAAAGACAGTTAAACATAGTATTAAAACTAGTTTCAAATACAAAAACATTAAACATTAAAGTAACTACAATCTAGCCTAGTAGGAAATTATTAAAGCGTTAAGAGAAGGAAGTATTGTTTTAATTAGAGCATAGAACTCGGGTTATGGATAGCATAGTTAGTACCACAAGAGTGAACAAGAGTTAACAAGTGAAGTATAAAGCAATTAAGTAATATAAGGATCGTCCAATTCTCTCGACCAACGCTTTATGAAACCCAAAACGCCAAAGGCACGATTAGCAAAAGAAGCAACATGCTTGTCAAATTTCGGCTTTGGATCTAGAAGAATACCCAAATCAGTAACCGACATTATACGTTCAAGCGGTTTACAATTTAGAACATAATTAAGAAAATGGGGGTTCGCCTACTAAACGAAATTACTTTACATTTACTACAATTCAGATTTAATAAGTTTACTTTACACCATGTCTGAAAACTGTCAAGATCAGTTTGCAGCCTGACACCAAGAAGATTCTCAGTGACTTTTTGAATTTAAAGGGCTTGCAATCCAAAGAATAAGGTTATTTGGAAAACCTAAAAGATGGAGTTGGGATGGAGTACGCAATAAAATATGGTGATTACCGGAGTCAAATGCTTTACTAAAATCAGTGTAAATAACATCAGTTTGCATTTTATTTTGAAAACCATGTATTACAAATGAGGTGAATTCCAATAATTAAAAAAAAAACTTGGTAAAGCTTATTCAACAAAAAAAAAGTTTGGCATTCGGCACTGCGCAAAAAATGGTAATTTTATTAGGTAAGAAGGATCGGGACCTTATTGCGCAATGTGCCGAATGGCAAACTTTTTTTATTTAGACTAAGTTTTACCACAGCTGTGGACTTGTTATTGACAAAGGTCATTGCAGTGTGTTCCTCTGATTGAGTATGTAAGTTAACACGAGCAAAAGAGCTTCAGTCGGCGGCGACAAAGTTGTAGCTGACAACAGCGTTAGACCGGACGCAGAGTATGCGACAGTCAGCAGATTCCTGGAGTTGAACGGCCAGAGATATCCATTGACGTCGCACGCGCGCACCGAGTGACCAATAAACAACGGTCACTATGTGCTGACGCTGACGCTGTCGAAGTCGATGCAGCGAATTCTTGAAGTCAACGGTCTCTGGAGCCGAAATCCGATACCCTTGCATGCTCATTGAAAGTGATCAGCGATGAACGGCATGAGGCGCTGACACTGCGATCTGCCGGGAGTGCGGCCGATACGTCGAAGCTTCGTGGGATAGCATTAGCTTAGAATTAGTTTAGTTTTAATTTGGATCTGCAACGGCCCTTACGGGTGTTGCCAATAAACTCAAGAAATAAGCCCCCAACGGCTCTAACGGGTGTTGCAAATAAATAAATCAAATAACTTAACTTTATATAATTATCTGGAAATAAATGAATAAATACTTAATGACAACAAAGATCGGTTAATTGGCGCCCAACAAGAAAAAGTACCCACGAAAGAAAATCATAAGATTTTCTAGAAAAAAACAAACGCAAACCGTAACGCGCTGCAGAAATACATATTTTTTTGTGAAAAAAAAAACAATTTAAAAAAAAAATCTTATTTGTGAGAAACTATCGCGACACAAAAATATCCGCGAAAGAAAATCAAACAATCAAATCAAATCTGTCGAGGGCACTCGACTGTTCCGCTTGTTTTTGATTTGTTTCAAAAATTGAAAGAAAAATAAGAGGGCTCCGCCCCCTGCTCGCTTCGCTCGCGAGGAGTTGCGGCTTCAGTTGAGTATGGTCGACTGTAGGATACCCTGTGCCCTGGCACTCCGATAGCCCAATATGTATTTACCCTCCATAAGGCACTAAAACTTGATTTTCGACTGGTTGTTCCTATGGCAGCTATATGATATAGTAGTCTGTTTGCAACCGAATTTGTCAAGATGTAAGTGACCATTCCATATGTATATTCTTACAGTTTGGTTGAGATATCTCAAAAAAAAGAAGTTTATTCTGATAAAACTTGATGTTGGACTGATCGTTTCTATGGCAGCTATATGATATAGAAGTCCGTTTTCGGCCAAATTCGGTGATACCATTCAAGATGCATATTCTATCAGTTTGGTTGAGATATCTCAAACATAAAAAAGTTGTTCGTACTTAAACTTGATTTTGGACTGATCGTTCCTATGGCAGCTATATTTATGGTCCGATTTCGACCAAATTAGGTCAGGATATATGGGACCATCCTATATGCATATTCTGTCAGTTTGGTTGAGATATCTCAAACAAAAAAGTTTTTTCTACAAAAACTTGGTTTTTGACTTATCGTTCCTATGGCAGCTATATGATATTGTGGACAGATTTCAACCATATTGGGTCAAGATCTATGGGACCATTCTATATGCATATTCTGTCATTTTGGTTGAGATATTTCAAACAACAAATCAGTTTTTTGTACTAAAACTTGATTTTGGACTGTTCGTCCCTATGGCACCTATATGATATAGTGGTCCGATCGAAATTTAAAAGCAAACTTGATCTGCGCCCGGTATCCGGGTACATTCTTACCAAGTTTGAAGTCTCTAGCTCATATAGTCGCTGAGATCCTTATGTTAAAACGGTCGGACAGACAGACAGACGGTCATGGCTCAATCAGCTCCGCTGTTGATACTGATCCAGAATATACTTTATAGGGTCGTAGATGCTTCCTTCTGTCTGTTACTTACATTTCACAAAACCATTTTACTCATTTTAATAATTTTCAATGGGCACAGGGTATAAAAAATGAAGTGAGGGAGCCATACAGTATGTAGATGGTTTCAGTACGAGGAGTTATACATAAGGAAAATTCCAAAGTAAAAATTATTTGCTGCTCACTTAAGTAACTTCTACCACTGTAAGAGTGTATTATATTTTATTGCGCATGTCTAAAAATCAAGGATTCACTGCTAACGGCAGTCAGCGCTAGTGACGAAAGCATCACGAAGAGTGCGAAAGGCGACTAGCCTTTTCTTTTTCGTTATACAGGAAAAATCTAAAATTTTCTACGACTGTCCCATCAGATCGAGTTATATACCGATCGAAAGGAATAGTTTTAACTAACAAGTGCATAATAAAGCTTTTGAAAACTCACCTGGCTAGTGAGATAAGAAGGTGTAAGTGGAAGGGGAAAAATTTAGATGATAGCAGCAGCTGTGAGCCTTGGAACCTTTGGAGCCTTATGATACAAGACAAAATACTCGTGGAATGACACCTCAATCATCAAAATCCGTCTAGTGGTTCAAAAGATAATTCAATTTTAGGGGCCTTCATAAATGAGATGAAGAGTCAGCTTATGTGTTTGTATCAAATCGTTAATATAGCTTAAAGGTGTGAATTCCCAATCATAAAACTAGAAACAATTGCTCTACGACTTTTTGGAAAAACCGCTAATTTAGCGGGAAAACGCTAAAAACCGCTTAAATTGACACCCCCATAGTTTTCAATCGACAGAAGTACAGATATGAACGTTGAAAAGGTATTTCGAACGGCTTTTTGGCATACCTTTCAGAATTTTTTCAAAAGAACACACATTTTTTAAAGCATATAGGTAAATGGCCACAGGTGAAAAAAGCTTTTTTATCCCACATTTTGGCGATGTTAGAAAAAACGCCGCTAACGTTTTTTTTTAATTTTTAACATTTTTTAGTATGAACAATTTCGCGATTTTTGATGTATGACACATACAATTTTTTCTGGTGGGCTTGGAAGATAATACCTGTTATCTAATTATACAATTTTTATACCATGTGCCCATTGTAAATGGTCAAAAACGGCTTCAGTACGTAAAACTTTTTTGTTGTTTGATGTGCCTCAACCAAACTGACAGAATAAGCTTCAGAGATGGTTCCATACATATCGATCAAACTTGGTTGAAATCGCACCAATATATCATATAGCTGCCATAGGCAGGATCAGTCGAAAATCAGTTTTAATACGAAAGATATCATAACCAATCTGACATAATATACATCTGTGGTGGTCCTTTATATAATGACCAAATTTGGCTTATATCGGTCTTTTATATCATATAGCGACCATTGGAACGATTAATAAAAAATTAAGATTTAGTATGAAATTTGTTGTTGTTTTTGGAGATATCTCAACCTAACTCACAGATTGCGAATTTTCTATTATATTAAACCTTATGATTGAATTTGGCTTAAATTGGTTCAGTAGAACACATAGATGTAATACGAACAATTAGTCGAAAATTTAATCGAACCTTGGTCATGCCTAACGACGTGCAAATACGTATTAGGTTATCGGAATGCCAGTGCACAGGGTATCCTACAGTCAAGCACACTCGAGTGCCAGCGAATCGAGTGGTGGGTAGGCAAGCGAAGCAAGCAAGGGATGGAGCCCCCTTCTTTTTTTAATGGTACTGAGGCTTGGTATAGGCAATTTCAAAAATATTTGATATCTTCTAAAAAAAAACATCTTTACGAGGAAAAAGTCTAGTGACATTTCCATGCTCCAAAGTTTTTGATATCCAATTTTGTGACGAAAAATATTATTTTGACGTTGATGTACTAAACGAGCAGTACACTCAATTGGCCAAAAGACACCAAGTACGGGCTTGTTGACGCGACTTATAAGTTCACAATAAATGAAACATACATAAATGAAACAAATACACCACTCGTAATAATTAATATATTTATTTTGAAGTGGTTTGAGTATTTAATGACCTCTATTGCGATACAATCATTGACTTATAACATAATTCTATAAGATGCCTTTATGTTTACATTATGGGTTTGAATTGGTGTGTGGTGGCCAAAGTGTTCTTTGGTCCAGCTATGTTTACGTTATTATTCTGGGCACGGAAAATTTATATTTGAGTGGTCCGGCTTTGATTACATTAGAGTAGATTGAAGACCTTGATGCATAAGCGATAATGTTGAGGGTGTTGTCAGCTTACGATTAAGAAGTGGGGATGAGGTAAGTGAGGACAATTGTATAACTCTTCCACCGCCAGAGCTTGAATTCTCCTGAATTCTTTTTACTTTAATGTGAATATTTTTCTTTTTGAGTTTAATATACAAAAAAAGTGCTACTGCTATTATGATTAATGTAAGGGCTATTGCCATTCCATAACCGACTTTTTTGTGAAATTTTAATTCGGTTATTTCTTTTAAATTTTCAAAATTTTGTAATGTAAAGTGTTCAAAATTTAGAGTATTTTTATACATTTTATATAGTGTGCAACTTTTGCTTAATTTTAGTTCTCTTAAAATTACATTTTCCTTATATTCATATGTTTTATTTTTGATTTGTGTTATAGTTAAGTTTTCTTGATCAATTTGAATATGATTTTTATTTGGAATTGGTATGATTACCTTAAGGTCTGTTTTTACAAAGGTTTCGGGTAGTTTTATTGCCATGACAATTGCATTGTTTTTGTATTTTAAAATGCACATTCTAATAAATTTAATTTTGTAGAAGTCAATTTCAATTTTAATTATTTCTTCTTTGGTCAATATTTCAGGTAAAAATATATTATTCTTTGCTGACGCTATATTTTCTTGAATGTAATTTATTTTTTCTTCTATATTTTTTAATTTTGCATTTAGTCATTGAATAAGATTTGCTTTACTGTTTCTTCGTTTTGTTCATTTATTTTTGCTTTAAAAAGTTCAATTACATTTCGGTTTTATATAATTGTGTCTGCTAGTTTGTTAATAGTGTCATTGAAATGGGTATTAATATAAATTTGTTGGTTCCTGTTTTTTATTAATTCATGGTTATTTGGATCTATTATATCTAAATGTTCTATTATGTTTTCCCTGTCTTCATTGTTCATTAATCCGAAAAGCCATTTGTACATTGGGCCTATGCCATTTATAAGTCCTCTCTGTGTTCTGGTCGATGGGGTTATTGATTTGATTTCAGCTTTGATCAGGTCTATCTCGTTAATAATTAATTCTTTGTCTGCTATTTCAACGTTTCTTATATTATTTTCTATTTTATTGATAATGTTAGTAAGTTGATTGATATCAATAACATGTAATATTATTACCGTTTCTTTCCCAACTTCTGTTGAATGAATATGCATTGGTACATATCCTGCTCCCTCCTGAATTGGTACCACATTTAGTCTAGTATGTACCACTGATAGTGTCATTAATATGATCAATAAAATACTCTGTAAGTGGGGTAAAACTAATTAATAATATTGAATATATATGTATATAAATTTTTATTTTTTTCTATTTTTAATGGTCTCTTATTATTACAAGGGTGCACATCTTCTAGTTTTGCATATCTGAAATAAGGTTCGTCCTTGTGTCTAAGCCGTTTGTAATTTTTTATTGGTCCTTCTTTTCTGTTTTCTTCATAATTTTCCTTGTTTTCATTTAAATTATTTATAATTTTTTTCTTGTTGTCCTTTATAGTTTCTTGAAGTTCTTATGCCATTTTGTCATTCTTTGCCTGATTAGGTGAACATTGAATTGTAGAATGATACCTTTTATTATATGCGCCAATGGCGATTTGAATTTTTGTTTCTATTGAAATGTCTTCGTCTATGCTACAATTTCAATTAAAGTTGAATGAAGTCTTTCTATGTCTGCATTTCCTGTATGTGAATTTGGCTTTGTCAGATGTAATATTACTTCCTCTTTGTCTAAAAAGCTTGATATTTGTTCAGCTCTGAATTCATTGTCCATAATAATTTTCTTGGGCTTACCAAACTTTGTGAATTGATCTATTATTATTTGTAGCTTTGCTCTCCAGTTTCTGTCTTTAATGTTATATGCCGTTGCAAATTTAGTGAGTTTGTCTATTATTGTTACGAATGATTTAAACATAGATGGAAAATATCTATGTGAATTATTTCATTTTTATCTTGTGGGGTTTCAGTAAGGTTAAACTTTGGTTTAATTTTCTGTCATATTTTATTCTCTACACTTCCTGCAATTTGAAAATTCCAGATTAATGTGATCCCTTAATTTGGTAAATAAATTTTGTCTTTTAGGGTATACAATGTTTCGGTTATGCCGCTATGTAGGGATTCTTTCGTATGATATAATGCAATTTGTTTATGAAGTTCTTCTTCGTTTTCTATTTCTGAGGCTCTTTTTGTGCATTTTAAAAATTTTATATGTTTTGTTTCTTTAAAAAGGTCGATTAAAATGCATTGTACTTTGTAATATACCGAGTCTGGTACTTCTGAATATATGCCGATTGTGCCTTTATTTATATAGTTTTGCAACTTTTGTTCTATTTCAAGTGTTTCGACTGCTAGATTAATTTCTATAATCTTTTTTCCTTGATGACTTATAATACTGTCCTTTGCTGAGTATGTTACAATCTTCTAAAAAATACCTCTTTACGAGGTAAAATTCTAGTGACGAAAACATTTCCATGCCCTAAAATTTCTGATATCCAATTTTGTGACGAACGATATTAAATTGAATACATAACTTATTCTTAAACTTTGGCCTAAAAGATCTTCAAAATACCTTTTCAACGATATATAGAACATATCTGTAGCTTCTATCGTTTGGATACTAGGGTGGTTTTAAGTTTAGTAAATTTTAGCGATTTCCCGCTAAACTAGCTTTTTTTCGAAAAAGTCGTAGAACAAAAGTTTCTAATTTTATAATTGGGAATAGATCCTCATTCACACATTTTAGCTATTTCAACGCTTTGATACAAACAAACACACAAACAGACAAACTGAATTTTCATCTCATTTTGAGAAGGCCACTAAAAATTTCAGTTTTAATTATCTTTTGAACCACTGAACGGATTTTTATGAGAGGTGTCATTCGACGCGTATTTTTGATAAGAATCGTATTAAAAAAATGTACCGAAAGGCTCCAACGGCCCCATTTGCTGCAATCATCTAAATTTCGCCCCTCTCACTTTCACCTGATTATCTCACGAACAAGGTGAGTTTTCAAAAGTGTTAGTATGCACTTTTGTTAGATAAAACTATACCTTTCGATCAGTATATAAGTCGATCTGATCGAACAGTTATAGCAAATTTTCCATTCTTCCTGTATATATTGATAGTCGCCTTTCGCACCCTTCGTGATACTTTCGTCACTAGCGCGGACTGCCGTCCGCAGTGATGATTTGAGTTTTGAATTTATTTACTATTTTGTCTTTTATATAAAAATATATTGGTTCATTTTCATCTGCTGAGTGAATGGTGTCCGACATTTCTAAATTAGATTCATCATTATTATCTTTATTTATAAGCGGTGCTGTATCCTGCGTACTCAAAAAATCTGCTACATATTGTCTTTTCCTTTCACATATTGTGTGTCGCAATCATATTCTTGAAGTTTTAGAATCCATCTTCTATGTTTGTCTTTTAAATCCTTTCCTTTATATTTTTTACTTAAATATTTTATTGGTTGGTGGTCTGTTATTATTTGAAACTGGGATCGATATAAATAATGTCTGAAATAATCTACTGCATAAACAATAGCCAAAAGTTCTTTTTCAGTTGCGCTGTAGTGCTTCTCGTGTTTACTTAAAGCTATCGATGCAAATGCTATTGGTTGACCCTGTTGTGACAAAACCGCTCCAATAGCGAAATCACTCGCATCTGTCGTTACTGTGAATTGTTTATCGAATTCCGGAAATTTTTATATTGGGTGTGAACTTATGAGGGCTTTTAAATTTTCAAATGAATCAATAAACTCTGGATCGTTTTTATTTATTGCGTTTCCTTTTTGTAAATATTTAATCATTGGATATGCGATTTTTGAGTAATCTTTTATAAATTTTCTATAAAAGCCTGTCATGCCTAAGAAACCTTTAAGTTGTTTTTCTGTTTTGGGAATTGGAATAGCTAATATGTCTCGTATCTTTTTTGGGTTTGGTTTCATGCCTTCTTTTGTAAGTACATGCCCCAAAAATTCAGTGTTTTGTTTCATGAATGAGCATTTGTATTTTCTCTAAAGCATTTTTATGTTCTTCTAAAATTGTTGAGAATATTAATATATCATCCAGATATACCACACATATTTTGTTTATGTAGTCTCTTAAAATGTCATTCATTAATCTTTGAAATGTTGCTGGTGCGTTTTTTAATCCAAATGGCATTCTGATATATTCATAAAGTCCCATTGGTGATACAAATGCTGTTTTTTCTATGTCTTCTTCAGCCATCAAAATCTGATGATAGCCTTTTGCTAAGTCCAATGTACTAAAGTACTGAGCTCTACCAAGTTTGTCTAATATTGAATCCATAAGGGGTAGTGGGTACTTGTCTGAGATTGTTACATGATTTAAACGGCGATAGTCTACGCACAATCCATATTTTTGTACTCCTGAACTATCTATTTTCTTTGGAACCATGCATATGGGTGAACTATATTTGCTCCTGCATCTTCTTATTATACTATTTTTTTCCATTTCTATTATTTGTTTTCTGATTTCTTCTTCGTATTTAGGTGAACATCTATAAATTTTAGAATTTATTGGTTGGTCCTTATAATATAACCCTTTACATTTTTTGTTTAGTATTCTTATAATTTCACTTTCTTCTGTATTTAAATCTTTCATTTTGATGTCTTCAATTTCACTTACTTCTAGTACACAAGTCACTTCAGGAATCTTGGACGAGAAAGGAATTTCGACATTATTTATCAATTGTAAAGTTTTTTTTAGTAAAATTTATATTCTTGACGTTTCTTTGAATGAAATCCATACCCAATAGAAAATCATATGATTTGTCTAGAGGTAAAGCTACCCATTTTGAACGCATTCTTGGTGAATATTGAAATTCACTTGGTGCTTTGGTCATAACAACAAAATTATTAGTTTGTGTTGATAGTATGTATAGTCTTTGTGAATTTTTCGACTATTTCGTAAACATTTTCCTGTACTATTCTATAAGATGCATTTATGTTTACATAATGGGTTTGAATTGGTGTGTGGTGGCCAAAGTGTTCTTTGGTCCAGCTATGTTTACGTTATTATTCTGGGCACGGAATATTTATATTTGAGTGATCCGGCTTTGATTACATTAGAGTGGATTGAAGGCCTTGGTGCATTAGCGATAATGTTGAGGGTGTTGACAGCTTACGATTAAGAAGTGGGAAAGAGGTAAGTGAGGACAATTGTATAACTCGCGCGGACAAACAGACAAAGACAGTTAAACATAGTATTAAAACTAGTTTCAAATACAAAAACATTAAACATTAAAGTAACTACAATCTAGCTTAGTAGGAAATTATTAAAGCGTTAAGAGAAGGAAGTATTGTTTTAATTAGAGCATAGAACTCGGAAAGGGTTATGGATAGCATAGTTAGTACCACAAGAGTAACAAGTGAAGTATAAAGCAATTAAGTAATATAAGGATCGTCCAATTCTCTCGACCAACGCTTTATGAAACCCAAAACGCCAAAGGCACGATTAGCAATAGAAGCAACATGCTTGTCAAATTTCAGCTTTGGATCTAGAAGAATACCCAAATCAGTAACCGACATTATACGTTCAAGCGGTTTACAATTTAGAACATAATTAAGAAAATGGGGGTTCGCCTACTAAACGAAATTACTTTACATTTACTACAATTCAGATTTAATAAGTTTACTTTACACCATGTCTGAAAACTGTCAAGATCAGTTTGCAGCCTGACACCAAGAAGATTCTCAGTGGCCGACATACATAGTTTAACGTCATCGGCATACATTAGAACCACAGCTGTGGACTTGTTATTGACAAAGGTCATTGCAGTGTGTTCCTCTGATTGAGTATGTAAGTTAACACGAGCAAAAGAGCTTCAGTCGGCGGCGACAAAGTTGTAGCTGACAACAGCGTTAGACCGGACGCAGAGTATGCGACAGTCAGCAGATTCCTGGAGTTGAACGGCCAGCGATATCCATTGACGTCGCACGCGCGCACCGAGTGACCAATAAACAACGGTCACTATGTGCTGACGCTGACGAAGTCGATGCAGCGAATTCTTGAAGTCAACGGTCTCTGGAGCCGAAATCCGATACCCTTGCATGCTCATTGCAAGTGATCAGCGATGAACGGCATGAGGCGCTGACACTGCGATCTGCCGGGAGTGCGGCCGATACGTCGAAGCTTCGTGGGATAGCATTAGCTTAGAATTAGTTTAGTTTTAATTTGGATCTGCAACGGCCCTTACGGGTGTTGCCAATAAACTCAAGAAATAAGCCCCCAACGGCCCTAACGGGTGTTGCAAATAAATAAATCAAATAACTTAACGTTATATAATAATCTGGAAATAAATGAATAAATACTTAATGACAACAGAGATCGGTTAATTGGCGCCCAACAAGAAAAAGTACCCACGAAAGAAAATCAAAAGATTTTCTAGAAAAAAATAAACGCAAACCGTAACGCGCTGCAGAAATACATATTTTTTTGTGAAAAAAAAAAAAACAATTTAAAAAAAAAATCTTATTTGTGACAAACTATCGCGACACAAAAGTATCCGCGAAAGAAAATCAAAAGATTTCCAGAAAAAAAAACAAACTCAAACCATAACGAGCTGCGATAATACTTATATTTTTTGAAAAAAAAAAAGAAAAACTTTGAAAATCTTACTTGTGACAAACTACCGCGATACGAAAAGTACAGTTGCGGTCAAAATAATAGTAGTGCGTGCAACGTAATTCAAAAAACTCAAAATTAACGGAGTTAAACAAATAATTATATTCAATAAAAACGGCAATATTGTGAAAAAAAATATCAAAAGATTTTTTTTTTATAAAAGAACTAAATAAATTTATTTTTGTGTGAAAAAAAAAGACAAAAGACAGTTGACACTTTCAGGCGGTCCTAATTATTAGGAACAAAATGAAGGGGGACGCTGACGCGATGCTCGCGTCACACAACACAGAATTAAACTTCAGGGCCATAATAGATCGACTTGACGATACTTACGCCGACAAAACTCCTATACAGGTGTTGACACAGGAGCTCAATTTCTTGAGGCAAGGAGAACTTCCCTTCACTCAGTACTATAACAACATCCAACAGAAGCTCACGCTTCTGACGAACAAAACACTCATGACTCAAGATACGGTTTCTGCCACCATCTTGAACAAAAAGTTCAGAGAGGATGCTTTGCATGCTTTCATCTCCGGACTTAAGAAGTCTTTGAGAACTGCAGTTTTCCCTGCGCAGCCACGGGATTTGCCATCAGCATTAGCCCTCGCTCGAGAAGCAGAGGCTAGTAATGAACGGGGCATATTTGCGGCAACTTTTGCTAAACACTCTGAAGAAAGAGTACAAGTCAGAGAAATTCGTCCTGGCGTAACGCTCCTCAGCAAAACGGTTTTTAAACCCAACAAAAGAATTTTCAATTCACGAAAGCTCAGAACCAAGACCAGACGCTTGCTCAGGCTCAAAGTTCACAGACGCTTTCTGCCCCGGAACCCATGGACGTCGATTCGTCCTCACGTTTCAGGCAACCTACAAAATTTCAGCAAAACAGAAATAGCATTTTTGGAGGTAACTCCAAAAAAGGGCAGAGGTTAAATTTTACGTCCCAAGAGCCAACAAATGACCAAGAACACGAGTCGGCTGCCCAAAATGCGGCAGAGGTCATGAATGATGACCTCTCGGATACAGACAGCTGCAATTTTTTAGGAGTCAGTCCCTGTTACCGTTCATCACGAGAACAGTAGCAGGGCGCACGATCAAATTGCTCGTGGATACAGGGGCTTCGAAAAACTACATCAAGCCACTTCCAGAGTTAAAACACATAGTGCCCGTAGCAACCCCTTTCCAAGTAAAATCCATTCATGGCAGCACTGAGGTCAAACAGAAATGCCTCATCCATCTTTTCGAAATAAAAACATATTTTTTTATCATAACAACTCTTAAGGATTTCGACGGTATAATAGGCCTCGACTTTTTAAAAAAAGTCAGTGCAAAGATTGACTTCACCCTTAACACAATTAAAACAGACTACAGTTCAGAACCCATTTTATTCACTCGTTCACCAGACGTTAACTTCATTTAGATTGACGACATCGATGTCCCAATCGCTGTCAAAGAATCTTTCGATAAAATGATTCAGCAGAGAATAAAAGCATTCGCAGACCCCAACGACGCTCTGCCGTATAATATCAACACTATCGCAACAATAAGAACTGATGGAGAACCGGTATATTCAAAATTATACCCTCACCCCATGGGAGTCGCTGATTTTGTCAACGCAGAAGTTAAACAACTACTAGCAGACGGCATTATCCGACCCTCAAAGTCACCTTACAACAACCCAACCTGGGTAGTCGATAAAAAAGGAACTGACGAACAAGGTTTTCGAAAGAAAACATTGGTAATTGATTTCAGGAAACTGAATCAAAATACAGTCGATGACAAATACCCGATTCCCACAATCTCGACAATTTTGTCCAATATGGGTAAGGCTCAGTATTTCACAACGCTGGACCTGAAGTCGGGTTTTCATCAGATTGAACTTGCCGAAAGCGACAGGGAAAAAACAGCATTTTCTGTTCAGAGTTCTGTAGATTACCCTTTGGGCTGAAAAATGACCCAAGTATTTTCCAAAGAGCCATCGACGACGTTCTTAGAGAAAAAATAAGTAAAACTTGCTACGTTTACGTAGACGTTGTGATAATCTTCTCGGAAACAAAGGAAGATCACATTAGAGACATCGATTGGGTTCTCAAGAGTCTCCAGGAAGCTGGCATGAGAGTATCACAGAAGAAATCCAAGTTTTCCGAGAAAAGCGTGGAATACCTGGGATTCATTGTGTCAAGGGACGGGATAAAGACTTCACCGGAAAAAGTGCAAGCAATTTCAAACTTTCCAATTCCGCAAAACTCTTTTCGACCTTAGGTCATTCTTAGGCCTCTCAAGTTATTACCGTTGTTTTAAAAAAGATTATGCAAAAATCGCTATGCCCCTTACGGACGCACTAAAAAGCGAAAGCGGTAAAATTTGCAAAAATCACTCGAGAAAAGTGGAAATTAAGCTCAGCGAAAAACAACTGCAAACCTTTTCCAAGCTAAAAAATATTCTGGCTTCAGAAGAAGTTTTGCTAACATACCTGGACTTTAAAAAACCATTTGACTTAACAACTGACGCTTCTGATTATGGCTTAGGGGCTGTACTATCTCAAAATGGCCGCCCATTACCATGATTTCTCGCACTTTACACGACAGCGAAATTAATTTTGCAACGAACGAAAGAGAACTCTTGACTATCGTGTGGTCTTTGAAAAAACTCCGAAATTACCTTTATGGAGTCAGAAATCTAAATATCTTCACTGACCACCAGCCACTTACCTTTGCAGTGTCTGACAAAAATCCCAACGCTAAGATAAAGCGCTGGAAAGCCTTTATCGCTGAACACGGCGCTAAAATAATTTATTAGCCTGGGAAAGAAAATTTCGTTGCTGACGCCCTATCGCGTCAACACATCAACGCATTGGACGAAACTCCCGATTCAGACATGGCCACTTGTCACAGCGAGGAATCACTTACAAATACAATTGAGACAATAAACAAACCGGTTAACTGTTTCCAAAACCAAAACATTCTTGAAGAAACAGAGACCCCATGCGTAAAGCACTTCATTTTATTCAAAGAAAAAACCCGACACATCATACAATTCTCCAACCGCGAAACATTATTTCAATCCCTACTTGACGTGATAAATGCTGATGTAGTAAACGCAATTCACTGCGAGCTACCAATCCTAGCGTTCATCCAACATAGGTTGGTCGAGGCATTTCCCTCAACAACATTCAAGCATTGCAAATTCCTCGCTATCGACATTGTAGACCCGTCAGAGCAAAGAGAGATCATGACAGCAGAACATAATCGAGCTCATCGAGTAGCCCAAGAAAACATAAATCAAGTTCTGAGGGACTATTTCTTTCCAAAAATGAATCGACTAGCTACAGAAGTAGCACTTAATTGCAAAACTTGTTTGATGGCCAAGTACAATCGCCATCCATCAAAGCAAGCACTCGGACAGACTCCTTTTCCACTATATGATGGGGAAATACTTCACATCGACGTATTTTCAACGGACAGAAAATTCTTTCTCACCTGTATTGACAAGTTTTCAAAATTCGCCATAGTACAACCAATAGATTCTCGGACAATAGTGGACATAAAAGCCCCAATACTACAGGTGGCTAACATGGTTCCAAACTCGGAAACAATAAGATCCATTCTATTCAACAACTTCGATATCCACATCGCAAATGCACCTCCGCTCCACAGTACATCTAACGGTCAGGTCGAAAGATTCCACAGCACTCTAACGGAAATAGCTTGTTGCATAAAAATTGATAAGCAACTCGAGGTCACGGTAGAGGTTTTACTTATGGCTACCATAAAATATAATCGGACAATCGAATTCGAAAGGAATAAAACCGATAAAATACTTTGGGCCCAAGAAAAAACTCTAGAGCAAGCAAATAAAGACAGGGAATATAAGTCTTATCAGATAGGCGATAAGGTCTGGGTAAAACAAAACAAACGCCTAGGCAACAAACTCACGCCCTTATGCTCGGAGAAAACGATAGAAGCGGACCTCGGGACGACGGTCCTCATCAAGGGGAGGGTGGTCCATAAGGACAACATTCGTTAAACACCGGCAAGGACATGTTTTTACCTTTTTTTAGTTTTACGCCTTACAAACTAGTTTATACCTTTTTTCATACTTTTTATTTTACATATAGGTTAGGACTTCGGACAGTACTACTGATGACAGCCACGACCCTCGTAATTGCCGTGACCAAATTAAATGACTACTCACACGCACGCCACATACCTATTGAGGACGGGGACGTGACAATCTGGGACAAATTTGGATACCTAGGACACACTACTAACATTTCCTCTTACGACGCACTAGACGCCTTCACCATGGATCAAATGACTAAGGTACTTAACGCTGACCTCGGACGAATCAACACTCTTATATCTACGCTGAGGGTTCACCATAGACAGACTCGCAGTATAAACATATTAGGTACTGCCTTGAAGGTAGTTGCAGGTACACCGGACTTCGACGATTGGGAACATATTAAATTTCGACAAGAACAACTGATAGAAGCAGAAAACAGACAGATAGGAATAAACTCAAAAATTCAGGAACAATTAAATACAGTGACGAACTCACTAAATAAAATTTATAAGTCGGACGAAACAGATAACAAACATTTGTACGAAACAATCCTGGCAGAGAATAGGATAATAATCACAGACTTGGAGAATTTACTCTTGACCCTTACATTAGCAAAAATTTACCTAATCAGCCCAACTATCCTTAACAACATTGACATTGAAGACCTGCTTAATGAACATCTAATATCAATATCATCTAATAACATCAAATATATTAGAAGTATCTAGTATTAAGGCTTTTCAAAATAACGATATACCACATTTCTTAATTAAGTTTCCAATCCCTCAGCAAGTATAAAAAAAAATAAATATCTACCCAGTACAATCCAATAAGATAGTTTTCAATTTTGAAGTCGGTAACACGGTCGCTGATTGCGGCACACACACTCTCGCCGTGGGAAACTGCCGAGACGCAGTGAGCACCACTTTTTGCAAGAAAGTCAAGACGGAAACTTGCGCTCAACAGCTGGTGTCCGGAGCCACAGCCACATGCAACACACGCACTGGACACTTGGACCCCATTACGCTGGTCGACGAGGGGATAGCAATCATAAACGACGCAACCATGAACGTCGTGTCATCCGATGGGAAAACACAACAAATCTCCGGAACCTATCTCGTCACGTTCACAGACTTTATCTACCTGAATGGAAGCCGAATCAACAATCACCTCGGCGTTCTGAAGAAGAACCCAGTCGTCTCTGCGATGTCCCAAGTCAACGTGACAGCACACCGAGAGAGGCTTAGCTTACCGTTCCTCCATCAACTAAGCATTAAAAACCTACAACACATTGGTGACCTGAAACAGGGGCTGCTAGCAAAACCCATACTTAGCAGCTGCGTCACGGCATTCGCTATTCTTGCATGTTGTGGAATCATCTGGTTAACTCTACGCCGCCTAAACTGCCACCATACGTCACGCCAAACATTAGACATAGAGGCCACCGTAAGGAGAACCGAGGTCGGTCCTCACTTATCTGTGGGAGTAGTTAACACGAGCAAAAGAGCTTCAGTCGGCGGCGACAAAGTTGTAGCTGACAACAGCGCTTGACCGGACGCAGAGTATGCGACAGTCAGCAGATTCCTGGAGTTGAACGGCCAGCGATATCCATTGACGTCGCACGCGCGCACCGAGTGACCAACAAACAACGGTCACTATGGGCTGACGCTGCATTGGGCCGTGGACGAAGTCGATGCAGCGAATTCTTGAAGTCAACGGTCTCTGGAGCCGAAATCCGATACCCTTGCATGCTCATTGCAAGTGATCAGCGATGAACGACATGAGGCGCTGACACTGCGATCTGCCGGGAGTGCGGCCGATACGTCGAAGCTTCGTGGGATAGCTTTAGCTTAGAATTAGTTTAGTTTTAATTTGGATCTGCAACGGCCCTCACGGGTGTTGCCAATAAACTCAAGAATTAAGCCCCCAACGGCCCTAACGGGTGTTGCAAATAAATAAATCAAATAGCTTAACGTTATATAATTATCTGAAAATAAATGAATAAATACTTAATGACAACAGAGATCGGTTAATTTGTATGCACTTGTTTTTAAACCCGTTGCTCGTAAAGTTCAAGGGTATATTGTATTCGTTGCAATTTACTTAATTCTTCTAAAGTAGCCAAGAACATAATACATCTGTTTTTTTTTTTTTTATTAATTTTAAGTAGATCAAGAAATTTTTTTTTTTGTAAATTTTATGTATATATTAAAGAGATCTTTTTCTAGAAAGATAGGCGGAGTCCTCTTGTTAGATATTGAAAGTGAGAGCCCTCTTAGATGGCTGCAAGCATAACTTTAAAAAATATGGGAGATGCGGGTGGTGGCACGACCAACTTTCCAGAATATAGCCCTAGAAAAATACGCATCAAAATATATTGAGTAGTTTACGAATTAATTATAAATTAATGCCAACAAAAACTAACAAACTAAATTTCTAAAAAAAAAAAAAAGTTCGCCTTGAGACTTACTGTTCTAAAAAAAGATTTAATGACTCTAAACCATGGATATAAACACTTGCTTACTAAGTGTAAGCCGTTTTTTGTATTTTTTTTGCAAATTTGAACGTAATCCGGCGTAATTCAAAAAAGACTGACTTCACCTTAAATTGTGGGTGTTCAGTTGAGTTTTTATACCAACAGGTGTGGGATTTGTATGATATTATATATACATACGTGTAGCTGCCATAGAAACGATTGGTCGATATTTAGAGATTAGTATGAAAATTGTAGCTCATTCTAGAGATATCTTAATCGAACTCGCAGAGTGTTGCAAGCGCATCAAATCTTCGCCGCGCCGATCAGCATCTACATGCTCAGGGTATCTTTCTGTCGAGGGCACTCGACTGTTCCGCTTGTTTTTGATTTGTTTCAAAATTTGAAAGAAAAATAAGGGGGCTCTGCCCCCTGCTCGCTTTGCTCGCGAGGAGGTGCGGCTCTGTGCCCTGGCACTCCGATAGCCCAATACGTATTTGCACTCCGTTAGGCACTAAAACTTGATTTTCGACTGATTGTTCCTATGGCAGCTATATGATATAGTAGTCTGTTTGCAACCGAATTTGATCAAGATGTAAGTGACCATTCCATATGTGTATTCTTACAGTTTGGTTGAGATATCTCAAAAAAAAAGAAGTTTATTGTGCTAAAACTTGATCCGTTTTCGGCCAAATTCGGTGATACCATTCAAGATGCATATTCTATCAGTTTGGTTGAGATATCTCAAACAACAAAAAAGCATCACGAAGGGTACAAAAGTCGACTGCCTTTTCTTTCACTGCGGACGGCAGTCCGCGCTAGTGACGAAAGCATCACGAAGGGTGCGAAAGGCGACTAGCAATATATACAGGAAGAATAGAAAATTTGCTATAACTGTCCGATCAGATCGACTTACATACCGATCGAATGGTATAGTTTTATCTAACAAAAGTGCATACTGACACTTTTGAAAACTCACCTGGTTCGTGAGATAATCAGGTAAAAGTGGGAGGAATGTCAGCTTTTGTTTCAGTGATGCCAGATAGTTTGTTTTTGTTTTGCAAGAAGGCGGTATTTAATTTATTCAAATGAGCTGGACTTGTAGGGTCTTCCTGGAACGCATTTTGACTAATTGTGTTCTTATTCTCTTAATTACTTTTTATACCCTGTGCCCATTGGTCAAAAAGGGTATATTGGTTTTGTGCAATGTATGTAACAGGCAGAAGGAAGCATCTCCGACCCTATAAAATATATATATTTTTAATCAGTAGCAATAGCCGAGTCGATTGAGCCATGTCCGTCTGTCTGTCCGTGTGTTTAAAACCAAAGGATCTCAGAGACTATAAGAGCTAGAGACTTAAAACCTAGTATGTAAGTTCCTGGATAGCGGGCGTTGGTTGTCAGGTTTGTTTTAAAATTTGGATCGGACCTCTATATTATATAGCTGCCATAGGAACGATCAGTCCAATACAAATGTAGCAAAAGGCTACAGGTGAAATAATGGTTTTTATCATACATTTTGACGATTTAACAAAAAAAAGAGTCTAGCGTATTTATTTTTAGACCCCGTCCTTAAAAAAAGTACAGGGGTCTATTAACTTTGTCATTAAAAAATATGTGCGTAACAGGCAGAACGAGGCGTGGCAGACCCCATAAAGTATATATATTCTTGATCAGCATCAATAGCCGAGTCGATATAGCCATGTCCGTCCGTCTGTAAGAGCGCCTAGATCTCAGAGACTATAAGAGCTAGATACTTCAAACTTGGTATGCAGGTCCGTCTATACCGCAAGCAGATCAAGTTTGTTTTAAATTTTGCCCACGCCCACTTTAACGCCCACAAATTTGGAATATCTTGTTAAAAAAGATAATTTAAAAGATATCTCAACCAATCTAAACAGAATATGCATATGTGATGGTCTTATAAATTTTGACCAAGTTTGGTTGAAATCGGTCATCTAGATAATATATCTGCCATAGGAACAATCAGTCGAAAATCAAACTTTAGTAAGAAAAACTTTTTTGTTCATTGAAATATCTCAACCAATTCAACAGAATATGCATCTGGGGTGATGTCATACATTTTGTCGAAGTTTGGTTGAAATCGGTCATGTATATAGGAACCATCAGTCGAAAACAAGCTTTTCATACTAAATCTTGGTTTTCGACTGATTGTTCCTATGTTAGATATATGATATGTCAGACCGAATTTAACCAAACTTGGTCAGAATGTATGCGATCACCCCAGATGCATATTCTGTTGAATTGGTTGAGATATCTCAATAAACAAAAAAGTTTATTTTCGACTGATCTTTTTTATGACATCAATATGATATTGTGGTCCGATTGAATAAATTGTATTTAATTTAATTAAAATAGTAAATCGTAAATCGTAATCGTAATCGTAGTCGCTGAAATCGATGTTGTTCATGCCAAGAGTAGCCATTGTCTAAAATTTGCTCAGCTTGCTGAAGTCCGGCAACACCAAATAATCTCTCCCACTCTTCTTAATCATCGAAATCAGCTGTTTAAGGCTGCTGCATTGCGCGCGCAATTTAAATTTAAGTGCTATGCTTTAATATTTGTGATTCTTTTTGCAGAATTTGTTAAGCATTTGAATACAATGATAATAATTGAAAACCTATTGAGCATATGTGCGAGCTTACTAGCTTATTATTAAACATAATAATTATTATAAATTCAGAGATTTCAGTGTTGTAAAATGATCTGTCGTCGAGGTGTCGAGGTGCAAAATTATAAAGTGTCATTTATACATATCGCTTTTTGCAATGCATACTAATATCTACATACATATATTTTAACACAATCTTAAATATGTATTAACTTAAACCATGTTAATATATTAAAATAGGATAGAAATTGTAGCCAAATATCGATAACTTTGCCTATCGCTCGTATTTGCGTTCGCACTCTTCGTGCACGTGCTCACTGTGATGTTTTTGCGCAAACAAATGTGCATATGCTATCTCGCTCGCACTTGCCTATGTCTATGATTTTGATTTATGTGAATTAAAAGCAAATTTGAAATATCTTCTCTATTTAATAGTCAATCGCTTTTAAACTTTCAGGGTCATTAAATTGGCTTACTTCTTATCTTCCTGTTTAATAAGAATTGTTTTTATTAAAGATCGCGTCTGATAATCGTTTTTTGCGATTGGCAGGCGAAAGAGGCGTGGCATCTAAAATTTAAAACAAACTTGATCTGCGCCCGCTATCCAGCAACCTTCATACCAAATTTGAAGTCTCTAGCTTTAATAGTTTCTGAGATCCTTTGACTCAAACAGACGGACGGACAGACGGACAGATAGACGGACATGGCTCAATCGACTCGGCTATTGATGCTGATCAAGAATATATATACTTTATAGGGTCGGAGATGCTTCCTTCTGCCTGTTACATACATTGCACAAAACCATTATACCCTTTTGACCATTTTCAATGGGCACGGGTATAATAAAGAGAATAAGAATACATTAAATCAAAGTCCTTCAAGTCCAACTCACTTGAATAAATTAAGTACCGCCTTCTTGCAAAAAAAAAACAAACTGACTGGCAGCACTGGTTATTTCTGCAACACAACAAAATTGCTTTCGTTTCTGGCAAATGTTACTTAGTATGAAGGTTATCAATATGCATACTCCAAATTTTAAAAGCAAATCATATTTAAATCAAAATAAGTTTTAGGAATATTGTAAGAAAAAACAAACTTTCTGGCAACACTGTTTTTTTCTCCAACGCAAAAGCATCGAGCAACATGACATATCATCAAGCTCTGGCTGCTACGACACTATATTGCAAGCAGATCAAGTTTGTTTTATATTTTGGCCACGCCCACTTTAACGCCCACAAATTAGAAATATCTTATTTTAAACGACAATTTAAAGGATATCTCAACCAATCTAACAGAATTTTCATAAAGGATAGTTCTATACATTCTAACCAGGTTTGGTTGAAATCGGTCCGTTATATCATATAGCTGCCATAGGAACAATCAGTCGAAAATCAAGCTTTAGTAAGAAAAACTTTTTTGTTTATTGAGATATCTCAACCAATTCAACAGAATATGCATCAGGGGTGATTTCACAGACTTTGACCAAGTTTGGTTGAAATCGGTCTTCTATATAATATAGCTGCCATAGGAACAATCAGTCAAAAATCAAGCTTTAGTATGAAAATTTTTTTGTTTATTGAGATATATCAACTAATCTAACAGAATATGCATCTGGGGTTATCTTATTCATTCTGACCGAGTTTGGTTGAAATCGGTTTACTATGTCATATAGCTGTCATAGGAACAATCAGTCAAAAATCATGCTTTAGTATAAAAAACTTTTTTGTTTTATTTGTTTGAAATCGGTCTACTATATTATAAAGCTGCCATTGGAACGATTGGTCGAAAATGTATACTGAGTAGGAAAATTTTTGTTGTTTCTGGAGATACCACAATCAGACTAGCAGATTGGGAATTTTCTATTGTCTCATACCTCCTGATACAATGTTTTATATATGTACAGATTTATATTATTTTCTTTTAATCAGGAGTTGTCCATAGTAAGTACGGGGTTTCCGACAGTCGAGTATGCTCGACTGTAGCACCGCTCACTAGTTTTTGTTATTATTCTTAAAAATACGCATGGAATGACATCACGATCATCGTCACTAGTCGCTTTTTCCCTTTTGGAAACTATGGGGGTGTCAAATTTAGCGATTTCGCGCTAAACTAGAGTTTTTTCTCAAAAAGTCGTTTATATTGCTAGTCGCCTTTTGCTCCCTTTGTGATGCTTTCGTCCCTAGCGCGGACTACCGTCCACAGTGATATATACATCTTTACCCTGCTGGCTTACACGTATGTTCCCTGCTTACAGCATCATGCGAGAATATACTGCTTGCAAGTGGTGTTTTCTGCTTGCCGCAGATAAAACATTTCATAATTGCAATTACTGCAAGATCGGTACATATATAGGGTTTCTAATAATGTAGTAGGCGATATTAATCAATTATTAATTATTCATATTGTTAACTGAATGGATACATCTCACTTAGAATAGATAGAAGATGCAGCAAAAACGTGTCGTAGCAGCCAGAGCTCGAGATTATGTCACTGATAGATTTTGCGTTGGATAAAAAACAAGTGTTGCCAGAAAGTTTGTTTTTGCTTTGTGGCAATGCGAAAGAATTGAATTGTTACAATATTCCTAGAACTTATATAGATTTAAATTTGATTTGCATTTAGAATTTGGAGTATGCATATTGATACCCTTACAGCAAATTAACATTTGCCAGAAACGAATTCAATTTTTGAATACAGGGCTGCCAGACAGTTTGCTTTTGTTTTGCAAGAAGACGGTATTTAATTTATTCAAATGAGTTGTACTTTTAGGGTCTTCCTGTAACTCATTTTGATTTAATGTGTTCTTATTCTCTTTATTATTGTTTTTCATGGTAGTTAGGCATGGTATAGGCATGGTATAGGCATGGTATAGGCAAAAATGTCTGATATCTTCTTAAAAAACCTCTTCATAAGGTTAAATTCTAGTGGCGAAAACATTTCCATGCCTCAAAATTTGTAAAATCCAATTTTATCAGGAATGATATTAAATTGTATGTATAACTTATTTTAAAAAAAAAAGTTTGTCATTCGGCACAGTACGCAAAAAGGTACCGATTCTTCTTACCTAATAAAAATCATTTTTTTGCGCAGAATTTAAATAATAGATGTGGTTTGATGGATCTCAAAAAAAATAATTCTGAGCGAAAAAGTGATACCAATTTGGTATCAGCGTCGAAAGGGAGCGCACCCCTTAATTTTCGTCATTGAATCATCGATTAGAGCTAAAATTACCACAGAACTAGGAAATAGACTTGCTCAAACTGATTAAGCATACATTAAAAGATTTCGAGCATGCACATTAAAATAGGTGTAAGCATTTTGTATGTTTGTGTTATTACAACACAAATTAAAGATCACGATTTTGAGCTTAAGTAATCAGAAAAAAACATTTTATATAAAACATTTATAAAAACACAATATAATAAAAATACTTAAGTTTTTTGATACATTTTAAAAGTGTTTCTGTAATTGATTTTCCTTTATTTTTAAGGATGTGTACATTTATGCAAAATATATTCACGTTTATAATTGTGTAAATATGCACACCTGCCATTTACTTTCCTTTTAGACCCCGTACTTAAAAAAAGTACAGGAGTCTATTAACTTTGTCATAAAAAAAATGTGCGTAACAGGCAGAAGGAGGCGTGGCAGACCCCATAAAGTATATATATTCTTGATCAGCATCAACAGCCGAGTCGATATAGCCATGTCCGTCTGTAAGAGCGCCTAGATCTCAGAGACTATAAGAGCTAGAGACTTCCAACTTGGTGTGTAGGTCCGTCTATATTGCAAGCAGATCAAGTTTGTTTTAGATTTTGGCCACGCCCCCTTGAACGCCTTAAAATCAAATAAATCTCAATTATTAGGGCAATTTAAAAGATAGAGCGTTCTAATTAAACATAGACCAAGCCAATATTATCCACCATGTTTGCTGAAAATTTCATTGCGATCGGATAATAAGCAGCGAAGATATTAAACAACTTAATTTGCCTATATTTGATTTACATAAACAGCAACAATTACAAAACAATTGGACAACAACAACAATGAAGTTTGACTTATAGTCCAGTAATAATGAAACCTACAATAAACAGTTAATCATAAAATAGCCCAGTGGCGCAGTGTGTTGAGCGTCCGTTTTTTTTCTAAAATTTTCATTTGGGCCATAGGTCGCGGGTTCGATTCCCGTCACGAACAGATATTGGTTTTTTTTTTTAATATTTATTATTAATGTTTAATGTTATATTTATTTTTTATTTATATTTTATATATTATTTATTAATATAATATTTATTATTTTATTATTAATGTTATATTTACATAAAATAGAAATATCTAAATTAAAATACAATTTAAAGTATATCTCAACCAATCTAACAGAATATGCATATGGGATGGTCCTATACATTCTGACCAAGTTTGGTTGAAATCGGTCCGACATATCATATAGCTGCCATAGGAGCCATCAGTCGAAAATCAAGCTTTAGTATGAACAACTTTTTTTGTTTATTTATATATCTCAACCAATTCAACAGAATATACATCTGGGGTGATCTCATACATTCTGACCAAGTTTGGTTGAAATTGGTTGACTATATCATATAGCTGCCATAGGAACAATCAGTCGAAAATCAAGCTTTAGTATGAACAACTTTTTTGTTTTATTTGGTTGAAATCGGTCTACTATATTATAAAGCTGCCATAGGAACGATTGGTCGAAAATGTATGCTAAGTATGCAAATTTTTGTTGTTTCTGGAGATACCACAATCAGACTCGCAGATTGGGAATTTTCTAACATGTAAGAGCTTTCTAATCCAGAGATCACAGCCGCTGAATGCTCTTTTGTGGCACAACTGAGATGTAAATTGATGATTAATAGAACGCTTAAAACTTATCTATCTACCTCTCGAGCCCACATCCGAACCGAACCCCTTTCTTAAAACAATGTTTCAATTCGAATAAAAAAAAAATCAAAATTATTTTCTTAAATTTGTATATAATATTATATTATTTTTTGATATTAAAACAGTCTAAACAGTATAAAATAATTATTTTAATTAATATTAAATGAAATGGGCTTATTGAACAGTTGTTGACCAAGTTTCGAACCATAACCTTCAGTTCATAGGTTTCTGAAAACGGTCAAACCGAATTCTTGCTCTTTGGCTTGAACCAGTGAAACTAATTTTCTTTAAAGTTTTGAAGGCTTGCAGTCTTAAGAGAATTACATAAGAAAATGCATTAACTTTATTTTTAGACTCTTCTTTCTGTTTATTATCTAAAATGGATATACTGTACTTTAAATGGCATCTTATTGCCTGTCACATTCATTTACTCAAAGTAGTAATGACCTTTTATCAAATTACTAAACCTACAGTGTATATACATAAATCGGACAGTGAAAGTTCAGTTGTTCATCACCGCCTACAAATCCAGAAAAGTACGAATCCATTACTCCACGTACTACAAAAGTTGAAAAACACGTAGTACGGCTGCAATAGTCTCATGAATACATAATTGAGCCCACAAATGGTCAGTGAATACATACCGAAAAGTGTGTATATCTAGTCAAAAGTAAGTGATTACAGTTTACCCTGTTTTCCGATCTTAACAATATATTAGCGCGCCGATTAATCTATACGGTAAACGCCCTTACTATATGTTTTATCCTAATGAGATGTTGAAGATGCCCCCTTCGGCTTGAAACATAGGTTATCACTATAATATAACCATTTCAACCAACTTTCACTGAGTACAGGGTATTATAAAACAGTTGTATTCACTCATACATCGGCAATCGCACTATTTTATGCATCGAATTTTAACTCATACGATCGGGGCTTAAAACATACTCGTTGGCATAACCAACGTTCATTAGAGTTTTGTTAACGGTTACATGCAAACTTGTAGCCAATTGGAAAAATGAATCCGAATTTTCTAATTGTATTCGCGTGTTTGTGGTACATTGCTGCAAGCGCTAAGGCATCGGATATATTATATAGCCAGGATACATATGCGGACGCCTTGCACAACTTGCATAAAACAGACTTCGGTGCGTACATATATGTGAAAATAAATAACCCTGCAATCGAAGTGATAAATAAAATATACGAAAATAAATTATCATAATCAGAGGTATCATAGAAATACATTTCAACCAAGTTGAAACTCAAAACAACTTTCGGTGAAACAGAGTTAAGGCAGTCGGATCTTGATAACAAACAACTGACTGCTTTACTTTATGTGTGTGCCGGCCCGGTCAAATTTTCGACTGCAAAATTAAGGGCAACCCTATGTATGCACCGATCTTGCAGTAATCGCCATTATGAAATGTCTCATCTGTGGCAAGCAGAAAACACCACTTGTACGCAGTATGTTCGCGCATAACGCTTCAAGCAGTGAACATATATATGTACGTGTAAGCCAGCAGAGTAAAGATATCACTGCCGACGGCAGTCCGCGCTAGTGACGAAAGCATCACGAAGGGTGCGAAAGGCGACTAGCAATATATACAGGCAGAATGGAAAATTTGCTATAACTGTCCGATCAGGTCCAGCTAAATACCTATCGAAAGGTATAGCTCTAACTAACAAAAGTGCATACTAAGACTTTTGGAAGCTCACCTGGTTCGTGAGATAAGCAGGTGTAAATGAGAGGGGCGAAATTTAGATGATTGCAGCAAATGGGGCCGTTGGAGCCTTTTGGTAAATTTTTTTAATTTTCTTATCAAAAATACGCGTCGAATGACACCTCAATTATAAATATCTGTTAAGTGGTTCAAAATATAATTAAATTTGAAATTCTTAGTAGCCGTCCCAAAATGAGATGAAAAGTCAGTTTGTCTGTTTGTTTGTATCAAAGCGTTGAAATAGCAAAAATGTGTGAATGAGGATCTATTCCCAATCATAAAATTAGAAACTTTTGTTCTACGACTTTTTCGAAAAAAAGCTAGTTTAGCGGGAAATCGCTAAAATTTGCTAAACTTAAAACTACCCTAGTATCCAAACGATAGAAGCTACAGATATGTTCTATATATCGTTGAAAAGGTATTTTAAAGATCATTTAGGCATAAAGATCTGGAGTACATAGATAAGAAGCTACAGGTGAATTCAGATTTCATTGGCGATTTAAAAAAATCTACATTCAAAATCACTATGAAATTATTATATGTTATAGTCAGCTTATTTCCGCGTTTTTTGACATATAACACATATCTGTGAAAATTCGTGTCGGCAAGATATTACGTATTGTCCGACTATTTTAATTCTTAGCATTGCAAAGCTGACAGCTTTTGTTTCAGTAATGCCAGACAGTTTGTTTTTGTTTTGAAAGAAGGCGGTATTTAATTTATTCAAATGAGTTGTACTTTTAGGGTCTTCCTGTAACGCATTTTGATTTAATGTGTTCTTATTCTCTTTATTATTGTTTTTCATGGTAGTTAGGCATGGTATAGGCAATTGCAAAAATGTCTGATATCTTCTTAAAAAACCTCTTCATAAGGTTAAATTCTAGTGACGAAAACATTTCAACGCCTCAAAATTTCTAAAATCAAATTGTATCAGGAATGTTATTAAATTGTATGTATAGCTTATTTTTAAAAAAAAAAGTTTGTCATTCGGCACAGTACTCAAAAAGGTACCGATTCTTCTTACCTAATAAAAATCATTTTTTTGCGCAGAATTTAAATAATAGATGTGGTTTGATGGATCTCAAAAAAAAATAATTCTGAGCGAAAAAGTGATACCAATTTGGTATCAGCGTCGAAAGGGAGCGCACCCCTCAATTTTCGTCATTGAATCATCGATTAGAGCTAAAATTACCACAGAACTAAGAAGTAGACTTGCTCAAACTGATTAAGCATACATTAAAAGATTTCGAGCATGCACATTAAAATAGGTGTAAACATTTTGTATGTTTTAAAAGCATGGGATTTTGAATTCGTAGTCTTTGTCTTGAATTATGAGTTACAAAATTAATTTGGAGGTATCAAATTACAACACAAATTAAAGATCACGATTTTGAGCTTAAGTAATTAGAAAAAAAACATTTATAAAAACACAATATAATAAAAATACTTAAGTTTTTTGATACATTTTAAAAGTGTTTCTGTAATTGATTTTCCTTTATTTTTAAGGATGTGTACATTTATGCAAAATATATTCACGTTTATAATTGTGTAAATATGCACACCTGCCATTTACTTTCCTTTTAGACCCCGTACTTAAAAAAAGTACAGGAGTCTATTAACTTTGTCATAAAAAAAAATGTGCGTAACAGGCAGAAAGAGGCGTGGCAGACCCCATAAGGTATATATATTCTTGATCAGCATCAACAGCAGAGTCGATATAGCCATGTCCGTCTGTCCGTCTGTAAGAGCGCCTAGATCTCAGAGACTATAAGAGCTAGAGACTTGATATGTAGGTCCGTCTATATTGCAAGCAGATCAAGTTTGTTTTAGATTTTGGCCACGCCCCCTTGAACGCCTTAAAATCAAATAAATCTCAATTATTAGGGCAATTTAAAAGATAGAGCTTTCTAATTAAACATAGACCAAGCCAATATTATCCACCATGTTTGCTGAAAATTCATTGCGATCGGATAATAAACAGCGAAGATATTAAACAACTTAATTTGCCTATATTTGATTTACATTAACAGCAACAATTACAAAACAATTAGACAACAACAACAATGAAGTTTGACTTATAGTCCAGTAATAATGAAACCTACAATAAACAGTTAATCATAAAATAGCTCAGTGGCGCAGTGTGTTGAGCGTCCGTTTTTTTTCTAAAATTTTCATTTGGGCCATAGGTCGCGGGTTCGATTCCCGTCACGGACAGATATTTGTTTTTTTTTTTTAATATTTATTATTAATGTTTAATGTTATATTTATTTTTTATTCATATTTTATATATTATTTATTAATATAATATTTATTATTTTATTATTTATTATTAATGTTATATTTACATAAAATAGAAATATCTAAATTAAAATACAATTTAAAGTATATCTCAACCAATCTAACAGAATATGCATATGGGATGGTCCTATACATTCTGACCAAGTTTGGTTGAAATCGGTCCGACATATCATATAGCTACCATAGAAGCCATCAGTCGAAAATCAAGCTTTAGTATGAAAAACTTTTTTGTTTATTTATATATCTCAACCAATTTAACAGAATATACATCTGGGGTGATCGCATACATTCTGACCAAGTATGGTTGAAATCGGTTGACTATATCATATAGCTGCCATAGGAACAATCAGTCGCAAATCAAGCTTTAGTATGAAAAACTTTTTTGTTTTATTTGGTTGAAATCGGTCTACTATATTATAAAGCTGCCATAGGAACGATTGGTTGAAAATGTATACTAAGTATGCAAATTTTTGTTGTTTCTGGAGATACCACCCACAATCAGACTCGCAGATTGGGAATTTTCTATTGTCTTATACCTCCTGAAACAATGTTATAAATGTACAGATTTATATTATTTTCTTTAAGCCAGGAGTTGCTTTTCCATAGTAAGTACACGGTCTCCGACAGTCGAGTATGGTCGACACCGCCCACTAGTTTTTAACCAAATTCTAACATGTAAGAGCTTTCTAATCCAGAGGTCACAGCCGCTGAATGCTCTTTTGTGGCACAACTGAGATGTAAATTGATGATTAATAGAACGCTTAAAACTTATCTATCTACCTCTCGAGCCCACATCCGAACCGAACCCCTTTCTTAAAACGATGTTTCAATTCGAATAAAAAAAAAAATCAAAATTATTTTCTTAAATTTGTATATAATATTATATTATTTTTTGATATTAAAACAGTCTAAACAGTATAAAATAATTATTTTAATTAATATTAAATGAAATGGGCTTATTGAACAGTTGTTGACCAAGTTTCGAACCATAACCTTCAGTTCATAGGTTTCTGAAAACGGTCAAACCGAATTCTTGCTCTTTGGCTTGAACCAGTGAAACTAATCTTCTTTAAAGTTTTGAAGGCTTGCAGTCTTAAGAGATTTACATAAGAAAATGCATTAACTTTATTTTTAGACTCTTCTTTCTGTTTATTATCTAAAATGGATATACTGTACTTTAAATGGCATCTTATTGCCTGTCACATTCATTTACTCAAAGTAGTAATGACCTTTTATCAAATTACTAAACCTACAGTGTATATACATAAATCGGACAGTGAAAGTTCAGTTGTTCATCACCGCCTACAAATCCAGAAAAGTACGAATCCATTACTCCACGTACTACAAAAGTTGAAAAACACGTAGCACGGTTGCAATAGTCTCATGAATACATAATTGAGCCCACAAATGGTCAGTGAATACATACCGAAAAGTGTGTATATCTAGTCAAAAGTAAGTGATTACAGTTTACCCTGTTTTCAGATCTTAACTATATATTAGCGCGCCGATTAATCTATACGGTAAACGCCCTTACTATATGTTTTATCCTAATGAGATGTTGAAGATGCCCCCTTCGGTTTGATACATAGGTTATCACTATAATATAACCATTTCAACCAACTTTCACTGAGTACAGGGTATTATAAAACAGTTGTATTCACTCACACATCGGCAATCGCACTATTTTATGCATCGAATTTTAACTCATACGATCGGGGCTTAAAACATACTCGTTGGCATAACCAACGTTCATTAGAGTTTTGTTAACGGTTACATGCAAACTTGTAGCCAATTGGAAAAATGAATCCGAATTTTCTAATTGTATTCGCGTGTTTGTGGTACATTGCTGCAAGCGCTAAGGCATCGGATATATCATATAGCCAGGATACATATGCGGACGCCTTGCACACGTGTAATACGTGTAAGCCAGCAGAGTAAAGATATCACTGCGGACTGCAGTCCGCGCTAGTGACGAAAGCATCACGAAGGGTGCGAAAGGCGACTAGCAATATATACAGGCAGAATGGAAAATTTGCTATAACTGTCCGATCAGGTCCAGCTATATACCTATCGAAAGGTATAGCTCTAACTAACAAAAGTGCATACTAAGACTTTTGGAATCTCACCTGGTTCGTGAGATAAACAGGTGTAAATGAGAGGGGCGAAATTTAGATGATTGCAGCAAATGGGGCCGTTGGAGCCTTTTGGTAAATTTTTTTAATGTTCTTTTCAAAAATACGCGTCGAATGACACTTCAATTATAAATATCTGTTAAGTGGTTCAAAATATAATTAAATTTGAAATTCTTAGTAGCCGTCCCAAAATGAGATGAAAAGTCAGTTTGTCTGTTTGTGTGTTTGTTTGTATCAAAGCGTTGAAATAGCAAAAATGTGTGAATGAGGATCTATTCCCAATCATAAAATTAGAAACTTTTGTTCTACGACTTTTTCGAAAAAGGCTAGTTTAGCGGGAAATCGCTAAAATTTGCTAAACTTAAAACTACCCTAGTATCCAAACGATAGAAGCTACAGATATGTTCTATATATCGTTGAAAAGGTATTTTAAAGATCTTTTAGGCATGCTAGTCTGGAGTACATAGGTAAGAAGCTACAGGTGAATTAAGATTTCATTGGCGATTTAAAAAAAATCTACATTAAAAATCACTATAAAATTATTATATGTTATAGTCAGCTTATTTCCGCGTTTTTTGACATATAACACATATCTGTGAAAATTCGTGTCGGCAAGATATTACGTATTGTCCGACTATCTTAATTCTTAGCATTGCAAAGCTGACAGCTTTTGTTTCAGTGATGCCAGACAGCTTGTTTTTGTTTTGCAAGAAGGCGGTATTTAATTTATTCAAATGAGCTGTACTTGTAGGGTCTTCCTGGAACGCATTTTGACTAAATGTGTTCTTATTCTCTTAATTATTTTTTGTGCCCATTGAAAATGGTCAAAAATTGTATAATGGTTTTGTGCAATGTATGTAACAGGCAGAAGGAAGCATCTCCGACCCTATAAAGTATATATATTCTTGATCAGTATCAAGAGTATCAAGTATATAGTCGAGTCGATTGAGCCATGTCCGTCTGTGCGTGTGTTTGAGCCAAAGGATCTCAGAGACTGTAAGAGCTAGAGACTTAAAACCTGGTATGTAAATTCCTGGATAGCGGGCGCAGATCAAGTTTGTTTTAAAATTTGGATCGGACCTCTAAATCATATAGCTGGGCCCGCACGAAAAAAGCCTGTTTTCGATTTTCGTGCACGAAGCCCGGGGATTTTTTGAAGAGGCCCGCGGGACACGAAGCCCGCACACGCACGTGCCCATCTCTAATTAATAATGTTAACTGCAAACTATATTATAGCTATTCGACATAGACTCTCTTCGTCAGAAAAACGCTTCTTTGTACATGCTGTTCGCTTTTGGAGCAATATTCCACATGACTTAAAGCCAATTAGAAGCGCACCTATTTTTAAAACCAAACTTTTGATTTACCAAAAATATTTTTGATTTACCAAAAATATCAAATATAAATTCGTATGTATATTTAGTAGGGCTGCCCTTTTACGTGCCAAAATTAGTAATGTCTTGGTTTATTAAGTATCGCGTGATAAAATAATTAAATTCCTTGTTTTTTAAAAAGCAAGTTTGGACAGAACTGTGTTTAATTTAATGCAAACAAAACAGATTATTTTTGTAAAAATACACAGTGCAACAATCAAAAACATTTTATGTTAGAGTCTTATCGACTTAGAGGTATGATTAAGAGAAAATAATTTAAAAATCAAATAAATAAAGTGTTATTTAGGTTTTGATGCAACATTGCTCCTGAAACATTTGAGTATTTTATAAATATTTCGTATTTACTTAAATTTTATGCTAAGCATGGCAAACTCATATATTTATCCCTTCCATATTCAAACTCACTTGCTCAATGTCAAGTGAATTAAATCCGCAAAATATTGCCGAAAGTAAAAACCGGAACGACACAAAGTAGTCTTTCAAGTAGGGTTTCACAAAATGTTGGTTATCTGAAGATCGGATTATAATTTTGATCATGTATAATGTCAAACATTATTATCCATTGCAATTTGAAGACACAGAAACATCTATGAGAACTCGTCCCTTTCATTTCTCGCGCGCAGTTATGGGTTGATCCGCAGGCTGTGATTTCTCTTCTTCTTTTGCTCGGCCTCTTCCTTCCACAAATAACAAATGTACCTAAATACCAGTATATTTATTTAATTACTTGGTACAATTCAAGGGTCACAAATAAGAGTATAGTGGGGAAAAAGTCAAGCACTAAAAATGATATGCACGTATGTATTAATACGTTATTTTTATCCAGGAACATAATAAATTTGTATTTTAAATTATTATGTTTTACATTATTTTACAATTTTATTATTATTATTTTTTCAATAAAACGTCTATCATATATATATTTTATATTTTTTCAAAATATGAATCGCGATTCGATTGAGATATCTTAACCAGTATTTCAGAATTTGAATTTGGGATGGTTGAAATCGGACCACTATATCAAATAGCTGTCATAGGAACGATCAGTCGAAAATCCATTTTTAGTAAGAAAAACCAATCTTAAAGAATATGCATCTGGGATGGTCTTATATATCCTGACCAAATTTGGTTTAAATCGGACTATATTATATATAGGTGCCATAGGAAATAGGTTAAATAAGTCAATTTTGATATTATGCACGTGCCAGAATACGATTTGTGCCTACCTGTGGCGACTATAAGTCAATATTGCTCTCTGATTGAAAGTTTGACTATTTTTACGCCAACATTTTTACTATTTCAGGTGCGTACCTGATCATTTAAACGAGAAATTTATTTGTGCATCCTGTATCTGTACTTCAATATTGGGAGCCGACTTTGGCAGAGGCTCTCAGGTAAGCAATCGAATGAAAATGCCATTTTTAATCATTAGATCAAACTAATTGTCAGTCAAAACATTATAAACTTAAAGATTGTAATCATATATCTTAAGCAAACGAGTGTGCTCGACTGCATAATACCCTGTGCCCTAGCTCTCCGATAGGTCATACGTAGGTGCGCTACGTTAGGCATGACGAAGGTATGATGATGCGGCATTAACTTTTTGGCTAATTGTTCGTATTACATCTACATATGTCTAGTGATCTAGTGAACTGATTTAAACCAAATTACAAATTGTGAATCTGTGAATTTGGTTGACTTATCTCTAAAAACAACAATAATTTTCGTACTTTATCTTAAAATTCGTTCCTATGACAGCTATTTGTTATCAGATTTCAACCAAACTTGGTCAGGATGCAGAATACCATCCCAAATGCATATTCTGATAGTTTGGTTGAGAAACCTCAAACAACAAAAAAGTTTATCATACTAAAACTTGATTTTGGACTGATCGTTCCTATGGCAGCTATATGATATAGTGGTCCGATTCCAAATTTTATCAGAAATTATAGGACCATCCCAACTGCATATCCTATTAGTTTGGTCGAGATCTTTCAAACAAAAAAAAGTTGATTTTCGACTGATCGTTCCTATGACAGCAATATGATATAGTGGTCCGCTTGAATAAATTGTATTTAATTAAATTAAAATAGTAAATCGTAAATCGTAGTCGTAATCGTAGTCGCTGAAATCGTTGTTGCTCATGCCAAGAGTAGCCATCAACTAAAATTTGCTCAGCTTGTTGAAGTCCGGCAACACCAAATAATCTCTCCCACTCTTCATCGAAATCAGCTGTTAAAGGCTGCTGCATTGCGCGCGCAATTCAAATTTAAATGCAATGCTTTAATATTTGTGATTCTTTTTGCAGGACTTTTGAAGCATATGAATACAATGATAATAAATGAAAATCTATTGAACATATGTTCGAGCTTACTAGCTTATTATTAAACATAATAATTATTATAAATTCAGAGATTTCAGTGTTGTAAAATGATCTGTCGTCGAGGTGTCAAGGTGCAAAATTATAAAGTGGCATTTATACATATCGCTTTTTGCAATGCATACTAATATCTACATTCATATATTTTAACACAATCGTAAATATGTATTAATTTAAACCATGTTAATATATTAGAATAGGATAGAAATTGAACCCAAATGATATCGATAATTTTGCCTATCGCTCGTATTTTCGTTCGCACTCTTCGTGCACGTGCTCACTGTTATGTTTGCACAAGCAAATGTGCATATGCTATCACGCTCGCACTTGCCCATGTCTATGATTTTGATTTATGTGAATTAAAAGCAAATTTGAAATATCTTCTCTAATTAATAGTCAATCGCTTTGAAACTTTCAGTGTTATTAAATTGGCTTACTTCTTATCTTCCTGTTTAATTAAAAAGTGTTTTATTAAAGATCACGTCTGATAATCGTTTTTTGCGATTGGCAGGCGTATGAGGCGTGGCATCTAAAATTTAAAACAAACTTGATCTGCGCCCGCTATCCAGCAACCTTCATACCAAATTTGAAGTCTCTAGCTTTTATAGTTTCTGAGATCCTTTGACTCAAACAGACGGACGGACAGACAGACGGACATGGCTCAATCGACTCGGCTATTGATGCTGATCAAGAATATATATACTTTATAGGGTCGGAGATGCTTCCTTCTGCCTGTTACATACATTGCACAAAGCCATTATACCCTTTTGACCATTTTCAATGGGCACGGGTAAAAAAATAACGTAACAACAAGTTTCTATGGAAGTATGCCTTGATGTATGCAATACAATTTTTAAAACCATGACTTTTTTTACCTTTTTACACTTTAAAAACAAAGGGGCAGCTGAAATTTGGAAATAAGGCTAAGAAATAATGAAAGAATATATTTTAAAAATATAGAGATATATTTAAAAAATATAAAGAGTTTAATATTTTATATATTTTTTTATTTTCAATCAAAGTTGAAAAATAGTGAAAAAATGGAAAGTTGGCAAAACCCGATTCACCTGAAAAAACACAAAGTAAACAGTAAATATTTTTTTGTATCATACACTTATTATATACATTAAACTCTAGAAAAAAAGAAATTTACGATTGGTTACCTAGCTTTCGCAATATTCAACCTAAAAGAGGCCCAAATTATCTAAAAATTGTGTGTTTTCTGAAACACTGAAAATCTGTACCTGGTACTGATGTTATTAAGGGTTACATATTTGTAATCGTTGAAGAATTCTCTATAAAGTGGGTTTATTAAAAACTTCGTTTGCGAACATGAAATTTTTGATTTTTGCAAGTGATTTCGTCTGTGCGTCGTTGAATTTTACCATTCGGTGACTTTCAGAAAATGGGTTTTTGCCTCACAAACTGGTCAAATTTCCAATAGTGCATTTATTGCAGCTTGACTCAATGGAGTCGCAAAACGAGTAGCGGATCGAGTAGTGATTCGAATAGTATAGGAGCGAGTAGCGGGGAGTAGCAGAGCGAGTAGCTGGGCGTTTACGCTTACATTGCAATTTATGTATGTATTTCAGCGGTGGGCACGCAGTGGATAGGCCGCGAAGCACAGTGTAAGATTTTGTCAATCTAGGGAAAGTTAATTCAATAGGGGTCGTATTTTTAAAGCTATCGACTTGAAACTTAGAGTGAATGCTTACATACCCCCCAAGAAACACGTCCTATTCCATCGGTTTTTTGCGTAGGTCAAATCGTGTCATTAACATCAATACATTCAAATTGCACTTTTTGAGTATATATTGGTGCTTTTCGGAAAAAATAAAGTGTGCATGGAATGAAAGTGAACACCGCCATTCAGACTATTCGCACTATTGTCGACATTGTCGGTTCGACTAATTTTTCTGTCAATTTCTCGAAATAAGCATTTTTAAATTTTTTAATGGGCGCCAGAATTTGACCTTTCTCGACATTGGTAATTTTGTACAAATAGTTACTCAACCAAGTGTGCGCAAATAAAATCGCCGTCAGCCAAACACAGAATAAGAAATTAACTTATGCGGCCATAATTATGCACCTTGCACAAAACGAAAATGCAACATAACGGGTAATTTTTGCATGCAGTGTGTCGATGTTTGTCATCTATTTTTTCTCATTTATAACGCTCTTTCAAATGGTTTCCGAAAATTTTTTCTAATTCCACTCTTTGTATGCGTACACTGAAAAAACTATTTGAGGCCATAATTTGGCACCAGAGTTTATGTAAATTGAGTAACGCGTATCTCATAGAGAAATGTAATCTGTGAGTTTGGATAAAAAACCTCAAAAAACAACAACTTTTTACTAAAGGTTAATTTTCATTTGCGATTTTGATTTTTTGCAAGGATGGACCAAATACACAACCTGTAAGTTTGGATAAGACAAATGACAAAGATTTTTTTACTAAGAAATTCCCTCTTGTTGTAAAACACTGTCATATTACATGACGAATTTCTGTCATCTAAGTTGTGTAAAAATATCAGTGTTATCGATTGGGCTCCACAGTAATCAGTCTGTGAGTCATTCGGGATAAGCGCTGCACGATAAAGTTGTCTTAGCTATGTTGTGTGAAAATCAGTACAAAGAGTTATATATGTAAGTGGTTTGAGCTTAAAAAGGTCCTTAGACTCCAATAGAATAATGTTGCTTTCCATTAATTGTTTAGTTTGTTGTTGCTGGAATTTTATAATTATATTATTATTATTTATTTAATTTGTAATATAATTTTATTGTTATTTGTTAACTTGCATAAATGCTTAACCTTATTCGATTAGATGCTACTGGAGGAGGATATGACTACAATCCACCAAAGGACATAAACTATATGCCACCAGCCACGTCACCACCAGTTCCTGTATACGGACCTCCACCAGATGTCAGTGGAGGAGGCTATGATTACAATCCACCAAAAGACAATAGCTACCTGCCACCAGCTTCATCACCACCTGTGTACGGTCCTCCACAATTATATAACTATCCACAGGCGCCTTTTTATAAACCAGCACATCCTATACCGTATCATTCACATGATTCTTTTTTAGCCAAACTAAAATCAAAAATAAGTCTTTTTACCCTGGGAAAAATAGTTTTAAAATTATTGATATTTAAAAAAATTGTTAAATTTATCGGTATAATTTTTTTGCTGCTCGTATTACCAAAGCTGAAGAACTTATTTCACGATAATATGAGTGTTGAAGATGAAGGAATGAACAGCAAACACGTGGAGACTGATAAAGGTAAGAGTAATTAGCAGGGTATTAAATCGAAACGAATATCGGTTTTAGTTACGGTTTCCGTTAAATTCGCATTTTGGTTATCGGTTACGCAAAATATTTGTGTATTGGTTTCGGTTTAATGAATGTCGGTTAAAAAAGAAGTATTAAATATGTTTATATTCGATTTTCGGCCAATTATATTTGTAAAAAAATTCTTTGATTTCCAAAAAGATCTGTTTAATAAGATTAATATTCAATTTAAAAATAAATATCAAAATGAGTAATTAATAATTAAATGTATATGCTTGATTAACTCGAATCTAACTTATATGCCACGCATGAATCGGTTACTTCGGTTTTTCATATTTTCGGAACAAAATTTTTAATCGGTTTCGGTTTAAGATACGGTTACCAATTTCAATGAATACATTCCGGCTCACGATTACGTATTCGGTTACGGTTTTAATCCCTGGTAATTATTATATTTATTCAGAAAGGTATTGACATTTGATCTTTTATTTTCAGAAAAATTGGAAAAACAAATAAATGATGTTTATGAGTTTATAACAAGCTCGATTCAAGATTTTGAAGAAAAATATACCTAAAATGCAAGCTGTTTTTTATATTATATTTATATTTTTCGAAGTATTATTTATTTATTTAAAATGAACAATGTATATATAGTTTTCAAATACATTTCAAATGGTCAGAAATCTGAATTAGAGATTTTTTATAAATTCTATATTTTGCGGATTAAAAATATAGAAAGCAAAGCAGTATTTATTGGTTTTAATAAGCAACTTTTATTATTAATTCTTTTATATGAGTTCCAGTTGTAACAAATATTAAACATTTATGTTTGATTCCATAGCGGAAATAAAATGGAAAGTATTCTGAATTTCCTTCGTACATTATTAGTACTTGTACTTAAATTCCAGACGGAAAAGATATTGAACATTAACCTGTGCTATATCGTATACAATAAACTCATTATACAACAACGATGACTTCAATTTATCATCGGTGACAGGCTTTCCAATAGGTAATTCAACACCATCATCTCGAATGATGGACTCTTTCGGATCTGGCATAGTGCGTCCACGGCCATAACAGCTATGTTTGTTCTTAGGCAACTGTGTTACATATTTAGCTGCAGTACACTCCATCATATCGCCCAATGCCACTTCCGAGAGAAGCATCAGGCCTGTAGAGTTTTGCTGGCTGGTACAACAATAGTTTGCCGATTTGGAGACCATATCTGCAAAATAGATTCCTTTGCCGAACATATATCCAGTAGGTGGGGCTTCTGGTGGTGCAATTTTTAAGCCATGGGACAATATGCCAACAAAGTTTGTAAGTCGTGAACCGTGCCATAGCAACTTTCGATTGTGAAGTTTCTTAAATGGCTTAAAACGACGAGCTTCACCTTGACGAGCTACCTTGAATATGTCGATAATTTCCAGTTCATATGAACTATGCGTAGAGGCATGTGTATTTTGAACATACTTGTTTAGTAATGCAAATTCGTCACTAGTTTTTTCTAGTGGTTCCAGTTTTGTTTTCAGGTTCTCATAATGTTTATCCAACGGATTGATGCCATCTACATTATCTTCGTTCTTTATTATATTGTAAGCAACCTCAATCTCCGATAGCGAATCCAACATTTGCCGCAAATTTTCAACTTGCTCAGCTGCTTCAATTAAAGGTGGTGCATTTACTCCAAAATTGTGAGGAATTAACGTATAAAATCTATTACTAGCATCAATGAATCGAGTGTTAGAGGCGCGTTCCTGAATCAATTCATAGATTTCATTTATAACAATATATGCCGACTGGAGTTGCTTCAAGCTCAGTTTCCCCAAAGGCATTTTTTCCATATCTATGTGAAATTCTAACATTGTTTTCTTCATAGAATCGATATCGAATATAAGTTTTATTAGGTTCTGAACGGAAGCTTCCATTTTAGAATCAACATGTGAACTGTTAACGCTTTCGATTTTCTTATCATCTTCATATTCAATGTCGATTGGATACATACGACCCGGATGCTTAACAAAATTAGTTCTGTTTTCAAATAGATTTCCAGTTTTATCTGCATATACCTCATGAAAGCTCCGCATTGCTTCAATTACTGTGCCAAAGTCTTCTACCTTTGAGTTTCCAATTGTTGTGCCAATACGACCCCAAGAACGAAATATCCAATACCTGTGGGTATTTAAAAAATAAATAATCGTTAAACTTTAAACTACAACTATTAACTGTAATAACATACTTATTTTTGTTATCGGCTTCCAATAGCTGAAGTTTATAATATGAATTTTTATTGCGCTGAATGTCTGTTAGGCCCAACACAATGTTATATTTTTTATCGCCTTTAACATATACATGAGCGATATCCTCCAGTCCACTATCCGGATCAACAGCTAGCCCGTTTTTTACTTTAAGTGTCACTGACTTAGGCACAGATTTAGTGTAAAGACTCTTGGATTTTGAGCTCTTTACTTCTTCTTGAGGAAGTCGGGCTGACGGATCTGTACCCCAATCGCATAGAGTCATACTATTTATGAAAGTTATAGCGCCAGAGCCATCGTTTTCAACACAATCAAGATATTTCATTGGAACAATGTGTATGCCAAGCTCTTTCGCCTTTTTCATGCGAGATGACGGCTTCTCAACTTCTTTTTCAGTAGATATTATAGCAATAACGTCATCAGTTATTTTAGAATCGCATTTACCGCCCAATTTTCCGATCCGTTTTTTTAATTCTACCTCATTGTCTTTCATGCCAATTGTTGAAAATTGGAAGTTGTATAATGGTGGTCGTTCCCGCTTTATTTTCGGACTGAAACAACAGTAAGTAATAACAGATTTGTTAATCTATACATAATTTATTAATTCGTTGGTAATTACTCACCCATCAAGTTCTTCGGGATTTTTTTTTATTGCTATGTCCTTAGCTATAGTAGACGCACTTGGAGGTAGGTACTGAATAATTCGCATTTCTGGTTTCCTTTTGTAGTTACTTAAAAACTTATAGGAAGCTTTAAGTTCACTTGGAATTTTGCAAGTAGTACGCTTAGGTTCTGTTAATACCTTTGTGCATTTAGTCCATTCCGATATATTACCATTACAAGAGTAACCAAACTTATTAAATGTAAATTGATGACTCTTGCATTCTGAACAAAATTCAATTGCGCCAAATGTCAATAAATCAGACGCTTGATCCAACAGTTTTTCAGAATCCCCAACAATAGGGTCTTGTTTGTTATATTCTAATAGTTTTTCAATATCTTGTTTCTTCATTTCTCTTTTTAGTTCATCACGAAACTTGAATAAAATATCGTTTTGTTGCTTTAATTTTTTTGTCTGTTCCTTTTTCTGTGACTCATCTTCCATCTCCAGTTTCGGTTTTTTTGCATCTGGTGTATCTTCAGACTTAATTGCACTGTAATCAAAGATTTAAATTGTTATTCTGAATTAACAATTGGAAATCTTTTAAGGAATCTAACATTTTTCTACAAGCTTTGGGAAAGTGATTCAGCCATTCGTTAAGTTCTTTTAAAGAATCTAATATTTTTCTACAAGCTTGGAAAGGCCATTCAGCCATTCATTAAGTTGTCATGGTTATTTCTGTTCCAAAGATTATATGCAATTCTTAACATTTAAGAATTGTTTGATGCACACTTAAAACATAATTTAATGATGCACACGTAAATCATAATTTTAAAATTATCAAATTAATTATGTTGTAAAAAACTTGTATTTAATTTAAAAATTTTATTTTCGATGAAAATCAGATCAATTAGAAATAGGCAGTTTACAATAAGATTTATATTAGTAGCAAATGGAGCATTCTCGCCAAACTCAGACAATATGCATGTGGGATAGTCCCATACATCCTGACTAAACTTGGTTAAAATCGAAACACTATGTGATATAGCTGCCATAGGAACGATTAGTCGAAAATCAAGTTTTAGTATGATAAACTTTTTGGTTGTTTGAAGTATCTCTCGAGCACACTCGGTATTCAATCTTTGAACCGGAATTTGGAGCCTTGAAATTTGCAATACACAAAACGACGTCTTACTGCAAGGTGAATTTGTCTCAGCTATGTTGTGTAAAAAATTCACCCCTTTAGGTATGTAACTCGGTCAATCAAACAATCGTAGTAAATTTTCCATTCATCCTGTATGTATTGCTACCGCCTGTCGCAACCTTCGTTCTGCTTTAGAAATTTAGATTATTTATGTATTTTATTATTATTTTTATAAAAAATCCGACCACTGGCACAAAAGATAATTAAATTTGAAATTTTTAGTCGCCTTCCCAAAATTAGATGAAGTCAGTTTTTTTGGTTTGTTTGTTCGAAAAATCGCTAGTTTAGCGTGAGATCGCTAAAACCCACTTAAATTGATATTTTCGGCATATCGTTGCAAAGGTATTTTGAAGGGCTTTTAGGCATAACTCTTTTTTCTAAAATACATAGGTAAAGGGCTACAGGTGAATGATTTTGATTTTTTTTAATTTTTAATATGTTTTAGTATGTACACTTTCGCGTTTTTTAAACATGATACATAAAGTTTTGCCGGTGGGTTTGGAAGATATTACCTGATATTTTAACTCTTTATAATTTGTATACGCTGTGCCCATTGACAATAGTCAAAAAGGGATTTAGTACGAACAAAATTTTTGTTGTTTTTGAAGATATCTCAACCTAACTCAGTAATTGGGAATTTTCTATTATTTTTAACATTATGATCGAATTTGTTTAAATCGGTTCAGTAGAGCATATAGATATTATACGAAATTTTTGTATAAGATTTAATGCGGCGCCATCAAACCTTCGGCGTGCCAATACGTATTAGGTTATCGGAATACCAGTGCACAGGGTGTATTACAGTAGAGCCCACTCGACTGCGAGTGAATCGAGACGTGGTTAGGCGAGCGAAGCGAGAAGGGAGCGGAGCCCCTTGTTTTTTTAATGGTTCTAGCCAAACTTTTTTTTTAGGAATAAGTTATATATACAATTTAATGTCGTTCGTCACAAAATTAAAAATTTTGGGGCAAGGAAATGTCTTTAAAAACTCTTAAAAATGTGGATTTGCTACAGAATTATGGCACGATTTTGGCTTTTTCGCTCCATTGTTAGTTTTAACTATCAAAAGTGCAAAAAAAATTTTACTGAATAACAATTTTATTTAATACGAGGGGGTCAAGCCTTCTCACCTTAAAAGTTGAAATGGATGAACACTTATACTTTTTTAATATCAATGCTGTAGCAAACACTAAAACGTAATACACTACAATCTCGATTATTCGACATTTGTTAACTCGGACAACCCGCAATTTGTTTCTTTAAAGAAGAAGGGCCCAGATTTTGCAAGAAGCGCAAATCTGTGAGATTAGTTAAGATATCTTATACAGCAACAAAATTTTTCATTCTAAAGGTTAATTTGCATCCGATTGCTCCTATGGCAGCTATATGGTATAGTAATGCGATTTTGGCCATATTTGGTTGGGACGCAACATGTAGTCGTAGATATACATTCTGCGAGATTGGTTAAGAAATCTTAAGAAAAACATGCGCAACTGTGGAGTGCACTCAACAGTGAGATACCCTGAGACTAGGCTCGTAGGTGCTCTTCGATTAAGATATCTCTAGTAAGGGCAACAATTTTTATACTAATTCTTAATAATCGACTAATCATTTATATTGCAGCTATCATACATATCTTCTAAAAAATACCTCTTTACGAGGTAATACTCTAGTGACTAAAACATTTCCATGCCCCAAAATTTCTGATATCCAATTTTGTGACGAACGATATTAAATTGAATACATAACTTATTCTTAAAAAAAAAAAAGATTATTTTTATTAGGTAAGAAAGATGGGGACTTTATTGCGCAATGTGCCGAACTTTTTCTTTAAGAATAAGTTATATATTCAATTTAATATCGTTCATCACAAAATTGGATATCAGAAATTTTGTGGAATGGAAATGTTTTCGTCACTAGAATTTTACCTCGTAAAGATGTATTTTTTAGAAGATATCAGACGTTTTTGAATTTGCCTGTATCAAGTCTAAGTACCATGAAAAACAAGGGGGCTCCGCCCCCTTCTCGCTTCGCTCGCCTACCCCCGGATCGCTCCGCTCGCGAGGAGGTGCGTCTACAGTCGAGTATGCTCGATTGATTTTGGGCTGAACGTTCCTATGACAGCTATATGGTATAGTGGTCCGATTTCAACCAAATTTGATCAGGACATATAGGTCCATCCTAAATGCATATCCTGTCAGTTTGGTCGAGATATTTCAAACAACAAAAAAGATTTTCATAATAAAACTTGATTTTGGACTGATCGTTCCTAAGGCCAGCGAAATAAGTCACCTTATCAAAATATGACGCTTGTTAAAAAAAAATCGCTGCTATTATTAAATATTTTTATTTTTATGTTAAACTTAATCAAATAACAGCTCAAATTAAATATATAAATTTTTAAGATAGTGAAAGAAAGTAATTAATTGAACTGATCAAAAACAAAAAACAAATTTTTTCATTGGTATTCGTTTTGCTTTGGACAATTTTTTATGTTTAAAAATAAAATGTGTCCTCCATTGTTTTTAATAACTTAATATGCGACCTGGCATATAATTTATTAAAGTTTCAGGTAGTGATTTGTCCAATTTCGCCCACTCTGCCACAATTGCTTCATTCAACTCTCTTAGGGATCCATATTGTTTGCAAAGATTGTACTCTTTGCTGGCAAGGATACCCCAAAGGTTCTCAAAGGGGTTGAGATCTGGACTTTTGGCGGGCCACATCAAAAGGGCCACATACCAAGTTTCAAGTCTCTAGCTCTTATAGTCTCCGAGATCCTTTGACTCAAACAGACGGACATGGCTCAATCGACTCAGCTATTGATACTGATCAAGAATATATATACTTTATAGGGTCGAAGATGCTTCCTTCTGCCTTTTACATACATTGCACAAAACCATTATACCCTTTTTGACCATTTTCAATGGGCACAGGGTATAAAAATATTTATTTTTTACAAAATGGCGGACAGTTAAAGTTATAATTTCAGTTATCACAAAGAATAACGGTCGTTTTTTTGCTATAAACGGCCATTTTCATCGAAAAAAAAATAGTAAAATCAAACACTACATTTTTATGTATTGAATAAGCCTGCCAAGTTTCGAAAATATCGGTTCAGTAGTTTCGACTAGTTTTGGTCACCGACTTTAAAAATGTCATTTCGAGAAAAACACGTTTAAAGTTTCAATTTCGGTCGTTTACGTAACGGATTCTTCTCTTTCAACGATCATATCTCAGTTAATTTTTTTCGGATTAACTTGAAATTTTAAGAGCGTATTCTTAGATAGTTATACTTAAAAAAAAATTTTTTTAAAGTTACAAGTGGGGTTAAACCCTGAAGTGGATTTTTATTTATGTGCTTTGATTTGATGCCTCAAAATTAAATTTTTAAATCATAATTTACAGTGGCAAAAACATTTACAGGTTATAATCGACAAAAGTGATGAACATACATATATCCCCACTTGTGTTCGCCACTGTATGCCTAGTTTGCAAGCTAATTGAAGTTTTCAAGAAAAAACATAGGATTTCAAAATCCCATGCACTTGTCCACATGTGTTTTATTCATAGAGGACCAATTTCAATAAAATTAAGTTACAATGTATAAGACCACCCCAGCTGCTTAGTAGTGGCCCGATTTAAACCAAAGTTCGGATGTATAAAGCAATAGAAAGTTCACAGAAAAAGGTTAATTTTCAACCGATCATTGCTGTGGCATGTACATGCGAAAATTTGTCTGAAAACTGAAAAAAAAATTTTTAAAGGCATTTTTAGACCCCTTAATTAAAATAAAGTACTTTGTCACACAAAAAAAGGTAAGTAAAGTATATATATTCGTGATCAGCATCAACAGCCGAGTCGATATAGCCATGTTCGTCTGTCCGTCCGTCTTTAAGAGCTCCTAGATCTCGGAGACTATAGGAGCTAGAGGCTCCAAACTTAGTATGTAGATCCGTCTATATTTCAAGCAGATCAAGTTTGTTTTAGATTTTGGCCACGCCCACATATTAGAAATATCTTAATTTAAAAGAGGTGATCTTATACATTCTGACCAAGTTTGGTTGAAATCGGTCCACAATATCATATAACTGCCATAGGAACGATTGGTCGAAACTGTATACTGAGTATGCAAATTTTTGTTGTTTCTGTATAGATTTTTAGTATCTTTGTTTAATTGTGCAATTGTCCAATGTGTTGTTCATGTGTATTTTTAGCTAAAAACTAACAAATGTGTATCAGCAGAGTTTTGCCTAAAGGTTATTAACAAAACCATCTAATGTTTAATAATACTTTTTGCCGGTTATTGTCCCTTTTCGTGAAAAATCACATGTTGCAGGTGTGCATTTATGCTTAAAGGGGGCGAAGACAAGGTCAAAATTAAAAACAAAAGAACTTGTATATTCTATTTTAATCTAATTAGCACACACAAGAAAAAAAATTATTCTTTTTCGCTTAGTCGTTGAGAAAGGGGGGTGAAGAAAAGGTCCAATTTAAAAACAAACAACAATATAAATTCTACTTTAGCCTAACTAAGATTAATGCTAAATTTAAAGCATCTAGCTATTTATTTAGATTTTATATAAAAATTTCCCTTTTTTTCATAGTTGGATAAGGAGGGGGAGGTGAAGGCGTTGTGGACCAACCAACAAAAAGAAAATTCAAAATTGTAACTTAGTCTAACTAAGGTTCATACCATCTCTATATTTAGAGTTTATGCCAAAATTCCGTGTTTTTTTCCCTGGTGTGCTGGTCAAATTGAATCCTCGCTTTCTGGACTAAGCCAAGATGACGAGATTTTGAGAGTGAAATGTCAAATTTATCTCTCATTCGGCACATTGCGCAATAAAGTCACAATCATTCTTACCTAATAAAAATAACTTTTTTGTTCAGTGTCGAATGCCAAACTTTTTTTTTAAGAATTAGTTATATATTCAATTTCATATCGTTCGTCACAAAATTGGATATCAGAAATTTTGGGGAATGGAAATGTTTTCGTCACTTGAATTTTACCTCGTTAAGAGGTTTTTTAGAAGATATCAGACGTTTTTGAATTTGTCTGTATTAAGCCTAAGTACCATAAAAAAAATTAATTAAGAGAATAAGAACACATATCAAAATGCGTTACAGGAATACCCCAAAAGTCCAACTCATTTGAATAAATTAAACACCGCCTTCTTGCCAAATTTAAATAAACTGTCTGGCAGCACTGGTTATCCCGAGCTCTGGCTGTTACGAAACTTTGTTGCTGAAGTCTTCTATATATTCTAAGTAAAATGATTTTTACCTATGTACTCCAGAAAAAGATAAAAAGATCTTTAAAACGATATATAGAACATATCTGTAGCTTCTATCGTTTGGATACTAGGGTGGTTTTAAGTTGAGCAAATTTTAGCGATTTCCCGTTGAACTAGCTTTTTTCGAAAAAGTCGTAGAACAAAAGTTTCTAATTTTATGTTTGGGAACAGATCCACATTCACACTTTTAATCTATTTCAACGCTTTGATACAAACAAACAGACAATCTGACTTTTAAACTCATTTTGGAAATTTCAATTTTAATTATCTTTTAAGCCACTGAACGGATTTTTATGATAGAGGTGTCATTCAATGCGTATTTTTCATAAAAATTTTATAAAATTAAAAAAAAATGTACCGAAAGGCTCCAACGGCCCCATTTGCTGCAATCATCTAAATTTTGCCCCTCCCACTTTCACCTGATTATCTCACGAACCAGATGAGTTTTCAAAAGTGTTAGTATGCACTTTTGTTAGCTAAAACTATACCTTTGAATTGGTATATAACTCGATCTGATTGGACAGTTATAGCAAATTTTCCATTCTTCCTGTATATATTGCTTTCGTCACTAGCGCGGACTGCCGTGCGCAGTGATTTTTTTTTTTTTTAATTTTAATACTTGTTCTTATGTTTAATTTTGATGTTCTTTTATGTAAATAAAACAATAAAAAAAAAAGTCCTTCAACTATGCACAATCAAATTGTCAAACTCTTCATGCAGGCTATAATTAATATGAATTAGAGATGGGCACGGGCCTCCCTTTGAAGGCCCGATATTACTGTAGAAAAAAAATTTTATTTTTTCCTTATTCATTTTGCCGCTTTGTTGCCTTCTTCTTTTTATAAACACACGTGAAATTAAGCTTGACAAACTTATCGATAAATGTCATATCGACAAAAGAGATGTGTAAATAATAAAGCAGTGAAATATAGAAATATTTTTACCAATCGATACTAAAATACTTTTTAAATCGCGACTTTTCGGGCCTCCGGGCTTTTAGCTTAGGCCCGGGCCCGCACGAAAAAAAGCCCGTTTTCGATTTTCATGCACGAAGCCCGGGGATTTTTTGAAGAGGCCCGCGGGACACGAAGCCCGCACAGGCCCGTGCCCATCTCTAATATGAATATAAGTAGCAAAAAGTCGCTCGCACATCAGAGTGCAACTTGCAAAAGCCGAACAGTTGCTGCTGCTTCGACTTTTGTTGCAGCCCGAAAGCAGCAGCAGAGCAATGTCAAAATTTCTAAAGCAGCTGCTGCTGCTTCGACTCTCGTCGGCGTTCGTTTTCCGTTTCTACTTCGATTGCGACTTTCGTTTTTTCAGAAGCAGCAGCTAATATTGAACAGTTGCAAACAGTCAAAGCAGTGAAAAGACAAAATTTTGAAGCTTTTGCTGTTTCGACTGTATCATTTTAAACACTGCAAAATGCTATTGAATTGCAAAAATAAAAGTGGGAACAATTTTCGTTTTCTATCTGTTTTTCACACCAAAAGCGTACGAACTTACGTTTGTGACCCGCGGAAATGGCCATATACTTTAAAGAGGAAATAAGTTTGATTTTTGTATTAAGCGGGTCGCATATTTAATACACGGCAAAGTTTCAGAGATTTTAGATTCGATTTAACATATTTGACGCCCACAATTTTTATGCAGCCAAAATGCAATAATTTTTCTATTTAAATTAAAGGAATCTAGGAAAAGTCTTAAATATAAATCAATGTAGTTTACTCACGGTAAAAGCCTTTTAACTTCTGCTCTTTCCTCGGCTTTTAACTGCTTATATCCCGGTAGATTTTCGCCAGTGTCGAACCAACCAACGTCCGATCTTAATTTAGCAAAGCACTCCAAATGATGCCATAATTTTTGACCACCGTATTTCATTCCCACTTCAGTGTCATAAACGGTTTTAGATACCCGAACTTCATCTTTGCTTATTTTCAGTTCGCAGCCGCGGCATGCTGCACGCCCAGATTTGGCATATTCAATTCCAAAATCTTTGATTGCTTGTTGTTCCTCCTTTGATCGTTTTTTGCCTGATTTGCTCTCTACGGTTTGTGAACCGTTTCCTTCAATTAGATGGTAAAAATAAAGTCTAATTTTTTTTCTCTTCCAGATATCAGAATATATGTACATACCGACAAGCTTTTCAATTTCAGATTGGTCCGCATATCTCAAATTTTCATAGTTTTTAATATCCCCAACAGAGGCCGGTCGTTGCTTCTTGAAAAAACAGTCCTTGTGATACCATTGCGCCACTTTTCCATCATGAAAAGGAGACTAAAACATAAAAATATTGTACGTTTTATATTTTTTTTGTAAAATTGCATTTGTGCACCAGTACGAACTGGAACTTATTCCTGAGTCAAAAGGACAATACCGAAATAGAACCTTGCACCGAAATTTGTTTTGGATTAATCCCTGGTATTGACACAGCTTCACACTGTTCCTAAGCGTTTTCTAATGCAAACTAGAAGAATTTCCTATTCTTGTGAAATACAAATATTCTTATATTGAACTATATATAGTTGTATTTGATAAAAATTTCGCGTAGAATTAAAATACTGTAAAACTTCTGGACAACTAGATTCATTTCTGAGGTGACTCAGATTTGCCTGAACGTGTCTTCAATTTTATAGAATATGTTTACGGACTTTGTTAAATTTGAACTTACGACACCGGCAGCCAGTTAGCTTAGGGCGTTTGTTGTACATGCATGCACTTGCATGTATCTGCATTTGTATGTAAAAGTTGAAAGCATCTGATGCAAAGCGATCGCTTTAATGGCCATCTTAAACGAAGTGCATTCCAGCAATAATATAGCAGTTTATATGGCGTATATCAATTCACAACTCCAAATTCACTTACCTGGACCATACTAGCTAGACGAAGAGAATCTTTTGGGATTGGCGATTTGCATCCCTTGCAAGAGGCTCTACCAGTTTTGGCATATTCTGCCATGTAAGGTAATTCAACATCCATTTTAAATTTGTTGATGCCTTGCTAGAGCAATATATACAAGAAATACAAAACTCCTGTGGACGCCGAGCTTCCCGGCAAACGGTTAATGTCATAATCGCGATAGTTCTGAGTATCCCACTGAGTATGAAAGTCAAAATTTATACGATAGTTTAAAGTTAAAAGTATGTAATCAACATTGACTTGAAACAGCGGAATGAAACACAAAACTTATATTTATATAATAATAAACTTGACTTCACTTTAGTTGTTAAAAAAAATACTTTTTTTATTTGTAAAGCCAATATAGAACGGAAAAGATTTGAGTAAAAATCTATACTAATTATAAAATGTGTAAGCCACAATTAGAAAACCTCGGCTGTGAGTTTTAGGCGATTGAAACTGAGATCTATGGGTTCGCGTTTCTGAGGTGAAGAATATTTTGCGTCCTAAGCAACAGCCTAGATTTGTGCAGTGTCCGCAGATCCATAAAGCTAATGAAAATTTTATCGGATGCTTATATTAACTGTTTGGATCGTGGGAGCCCTTGAATCGGTATTTTCACCAGCTTGTAATTTTCATTGATATCTAATTACATGATAAGGGGAATGTGTGCGAGAATATTTAGGCGGCTATGTGTACTACATATGTTACTATGTTCAATACTTTAAAAAATATATTGTCAAAAAATATAATAAATTCATTTTATCTACAAAAATAAATAAAATTAACGCAAATATAAGTTGAAATATTCTCGTACGATATAGTTTTCATCCAAAATATATTATAATTTGTAAACAAAAAACAATCGAAGCCGGTGTTGAAAGTGAAGTCGAAGTAGCAAAAGTTTACAATTTTGACTTTTCTTGGCTTTCGCTGCTTTAATCTGTTTAAAATTTCGATTCTGCTTATGCTTCCGAAAAAAAATCTAAAGTCGCAGTGGAAGCAACAGTCGAAATCGATCACTGACCAAAGGCAAAGTAGCATCAGCATTAATATGTTTTTATATGGTATCAGAACTATGTTAAAAATAGTTTGAAACAAATCACATATTATTTATTTTACTGACATAACATAATATTTTTAATAGTTTAGCGGCCATTCGATTTTGCAGTTGTGCGTCTGCAAATAAGCTGGGAGAAAGTGTAAGCATGCCGAACCGTTTTGTAATGAAATTATCAGAAAATGTCGTCGGCGACAACAGTCGCGACTGGGCATAGAACCGACTTGTAGAAGCTAAGCAGTTGCTGTTGCTTCGACTTGAAGTGCCAACCGATATTAGCAGCAAGCATAATCAAAACACTTCCGCGGTGATTTTGACCGTAGCATTGGTTGCGAATTTTGTTTTTTTCAGAAGCATTAGCAAAAGAAATAAAATTTATTGCAGTTTTGTTTAACATTTAACGATACTATTAGTGTGCAATAAAAGTACGGCAATATTATTTATTAATACATTAGCTTATCTTTGCTGAAGATAACTTTTTCAATTTTAATCATGGAATAAAACCAGAACCAATAATAAAAAGATTGCAGTATCAGAATCTAAAAAAATTATTTGAAGAACGGTAAGGTTTCGGTACTTTTAACCACTATGTGTAGGTAATCTGTAATTCTAAAATAAACTTCTTTACGAGGTAAAATTCTAGTGACGAAAACATTTTTATGCCCCAAAAATTTCTGATTATAAATTTTGTGACGAACGATATTAGATTGAATATATAACTTATTCTTAAAAAAAAAGTTTGAATTTCGGCATATTGCGCAATAAAGTCCCAATCCTTCTTTTTTTAGAAAAAAGATTGAAGATATGTTTAAAAGATATTCAAAATACCTTTTCAATGATATATAGAACATATCTGTAGCTTCTATCGTTTGCATACTATGATGGTTTAAAGCTTAGCAAATTCTAGCGGTTTCCCGCTAAACTAGCGATTTATTGAAAAAGTCGTAGAACAAACGTTTATAATTTTATGATTGGGAAAAGATCCTCATTCACACATTTTAGCTATTTCAACGCTTCGATCACTGCGGACGGCAGTCCGCGTTAGTGACGAAAGCATCACGAAGGGTGCGAAAGGCGACTAGTAATATACACACGAAGAATGGAAAATTTGCTATGACAGCCCGATCAGGTCGAGGTTTTATACCGATCGAAAGGTATAGTTTCAATTAACAAAAGTGCATACTAAGACTATTGAAAGCTTACCTGATTCGTGAGATAAGCAGGTGAAAATGGAAGCGGCGAAATTTATATTATTGCAGCAAATGGGGCCATTGGGGCTTTTTGGTAAACTTTTATATTTTATTATTATTCTTATAAAAAAAAACGGCTCTAACGATTTTTTTAATTTTTAATGTTTTAGTATGAATAATTTAGCGTTTTTTGATGTATGACACATAACGTTTTTTTAAGTATGTTTGGAAGATATTACCTGTTATATAAACTACTTATAATTTTCAAGCCCTGTGAAAATGGTCAAAAAACGATTTAGTACGAAAAACTTTTTCGCTGTTTGAAATATCTCAACCAGAATAAGCATCAGAGATGGTTCCATACATCCCGACCAAACTTGGTTGAAATCGGAGCACTATATTATATAGCTGCCATAGGAAGGATGAGTTAAAAATCAGTTTTAATACAAAAAACTTTTTTGTTTGAGATATCTTAATCAATCTGACAAATTACACATCTGTGGTGGTCCCTTATATAATGACTAAATTTGGTCTACTATATCATATAGCTGCCATAGGAACGATTAATCGAAAATTAAGATTTAGTATGAATTTTTAGACCCCGTACTTAAAAAAAGTACAGGGGTCTATTAACTTTGTCATAAAAAAAATATGCGACCATCTGTCCGTCCGTCTGTACGAGCGCCTAGATCTCAGAGACTATAAGAGGAAGAGACTTCAAACTTGGTATGTAGGTCCGTCTATATTGCAAGCAGATCAAGTTTGTTTTAGATTTTGGCCACGCCCCCTTGAACGCCTTAAAATCAAATAAATCTAAATTGTTAGGGCAACTTAAAAGATAGAGCGTTCTAATTAAGCCTAGACCAAGCCAACCAATTTGCCTATATTTGCTTTCCCTTAACAGCAACAATTACAAAACAATTAGACAACAACAACAAAGAAGCTTGACTAATGGTCCAGTAATAATAAAACCTACAATAAACAGTTAGTCATAAAATAGCTCTGTGGCGCAGTGTGTTGAGCGTCCGTTTTTTTCTAAAATTTTCATTTGGGACATGGGTCCCGGGTTCGAATCCCGTCACGGACATATATTTTTTTTTTAAATGTTTATTATTAATGTTTAATGTTATTTTTATTATGTTTTTATATTTCATATATTATTTATTAATATAATATTTAATTTTATTTATATTAATGTTATATTTACATAAAATATAAATATTTTAATTAAAAAGACAATTTAAAGGATATCTCAACCAATCTAACAGAATATGCATATAGGATGGTGCTTTACTTTCTGACTTTGAAATCGGTCCGATATATCATATAGCTGCCATAGGAACAATCAGTCGAAAATCAAGCCTTAGTATGAAAAACTTTTTTGTTTATTTATATATCTCAAGCAATTCAACAAAATATGCATCTGGGAGGATCTCATACATTCTGACCAAGTTTGGTTGAAATCGGTCTGCTATATCATATAGCTTCCATACGAACAATCAGTCGAAAATCAAGCTTTAGTATTAAAAACTTTTTTGTTTATTTATATATCTCAACGAATTAAACAGAAATGGCATCTGGGATTATCTTATACAATCTGACCAAGTTTGGTTGAAATCGGTTGACTATATCATATAGCTGTCATAGAAACAATCAGTAGAAAATTAAGCTTTAGTATGAAAAACTTTTTTGTTTATTGAGATAGCTCAACCAATCTAAACGAATATGCATCTGGGATGATCTTATACATTCTGAGTTTGGTTGAAATCGGTCCACTATATTATATAGCTGCCATAGGAACAATCAGTCGACAACCAAGCTTTTGTATAAAAAACTTTTTTGTTTTATTTGGTTGAAATCGGTCAACTATATTATAAAGCTGCCATAGGAACGATTGATCGAAAATGAATACTGAGTATGCAAATTTTTGTTGTTTCTGGAGATACCACAATCAGACTCGCAGATTGGGAATTTTCTATTGTCTTTTAGCTCCTGAAACAATGTTTTAAATATGTACAGATTTATATTATCTTCTAAAAAAAACCTCTTTACGAGGTAAAAGTCTAGTGGCGAAAACATTTCCATTACCCAAAATTTCTGCTATCTAATTTTGTGACGAACGATATTAAATTGTATAAATAACTTATGCTAAAAAAATAACAGCTTGGCATTCGGCACGAACATTTTCAATGGCCACAGGGCATAAAAATTATAAGGAGTTTATATAACAGGTAATAAAAACAATCGTTATGTGTCATACATCAAAAAACGCAAAATTATTCATACTAAAACATATTAAAAATAAAAAAAATCATTAGAGTCGTTTTTTCTAAAATCGCAAACTAAAGGACTGACTTTTCATCTCATTTTCGGAAGGCGTCTAAATTTTTCAAATTTATTTATCTTTCGACCCAGTGGTCGGATTTTAATGATCGAGGTGTCATTTGACGCGTATTTCTTATAAGAATAATAATAAGATGAATTTACCAAAAAGCCCTAACGTCCCCATTTGCTGCAATCATCTAAATTTCACTCCTCTCACTTACACCTGATTATCCCACGAACCAGGTGAGTTTCCAAAAATCTTAGCTTGCACTTTTGTTAGTTGAAACTATACCTTTCGATCGGTATATAACTCGACCTGATCGGCCTGTCATAGCAAATTTTCCATTCTTCCTGTGTATATTACTAGTCGCCTTTCGCACCCTTCGAGATGCTTTCGTCACTAGCGCGGACTGCCGTCCGCAGTGATTTTCCTTAAGCCAGGAGTTGCTTTTCCATAGTAAGTACGGCGTCTCCGATAGTCGAGTATGCTCGACTGTAGCACCGCCCACTAGTTTTTATTATTTTTGCATAACCTAACGTAACCATTGGGAATTTTCTATTATTTTTAACATTATGATCGAATTTGTTTTTTAATGGTACTGAGACTTGGTATAGATAATTACAAAAATGTCTGATATCTTCTAAAAAAACCTCTTTACGAGGTAAAAGTCTAGTGACGAAAACACTTCCATTCCCCAAAATTTCTGATATCTAATTTTGTAACGAACGATATTAAATTGTATAAATAACTTATGCTTAAAAAAACACAGTTTGATCAGGATGTATAGGACCATTCCAAATGCATATCCTGTCAGTGTGGTCAAGATATTTCAAACAACAAAAAAGTTTTTCATACTTAAACTTGATTTTGGGCTGATCGTTCCTTTGGCGGCTATATGATATAGTAGTCCGATTTCAACCAAATTTGATCAGGATGTATAGGACCATCCCAAATGCATTTCCAGACAGTTTGGTCGAGATATTTTAAACAACAAAAAAGTTTTTCATACTAAAACTTGATATTGACTGATCGTTCCTATGTCAGCTATATGATATAGAGGTCCGATCCAAGTTTTAAAACAAACTTGACAAACAACGCACGCTATCCAGGAACTTACATACCAGGTTTTAAGTCTCTAGCTCTTATAGTCTCTGAGATCCTTTGGCTTAAACACACGGACAGACAGACGAACATGGCTCAATCGACTCGGCTCTTGATACTAATCAAAAAAATATATATTTTATAGGGTCGGAGATGCTTCCTTCTGCCAAAACAAAAACAAATTATCTTGCATCACTGAAACAAAAGCTGTCAGCCGTGGGTTCTATTGTGCACCGCTTGCACTGCTTGCAATGCTTGCATTGTTGCTGCTGCCATCAATCAATGCTAAGGAATTAAGTTAGTCAGGCAATACGTAATATCTTGCCGACACGAATTTTCACAGATATGTGTTATATGTCAAAAAACCCGGAAATAAGCTGACTATAAAATATAATAATTTCATAGTGATTTTGAGTGTAGATTTTTTTTAAATCGCCAATGAAATCTTAATTCACCTGTAGCTTCTCACCTATGAACTTCCAAAAAAAATATTACAGGTGTGCCTAAAAGATACCTTTTCAACGATATATGAAACATATCTTTAGCTTCTATCGTTTGGATACTAGGGTGGTTTTAAGTTTAGCAAATTTTAGCGATTTCCCCCTAAACTAGCTTTTTTTCGAAAAAGTCGTAGAACAAAAGTTTCTAATTTTATGATTGGGAATAGATCCTCATTCACACATTTTAACTATTTCAACGCTTTGATACAAACAAACACACAAACAGACAAACTGAATTTTCATCTCATTTTGAGAAGGCCACTAAAAATTTCAATTTTAATTATCTTTTGAACCACTGAACGGATTTTTATGATTGAGGTGTCATTCATTTTTCATAAGAATCGTAGAAAATTAAAAAAATTTACCGATGGGCTCCAACGGCCCCATTTGCTGCAATCATCTAAATTTCGCCCCTCCCACTTTCACCTGATTATCTCACGAGCCAGATGAGTTTTCAAAAGTGTTAGTATGCACTTTTGTTAGATAAAACTATACCTTTCGATCGGTATATAAGATCGGTATAAAAGTCTAGTGACGAACACATTTTCATTCCCCAAAATTTCTGATATCTAAATTTGTGACGAACGATATTAAATTGTATAAATAATTTATATTGAAAACAAACAGTTTGGCATTCGACACATTGCGCAATAAAGTCCCGGTCCTTCTTACTAGAGATGGGCACGGGCCTCCCTTTGAAGGCCCGGCCCGGCCCGAGCCCGAAACAAATTTTTAAGGCCCGGCCCGGCTGGGCCCGGCCTGGCCCGGTTCCGGCCCGATATTACTATAGAAAAATAATTTCTTTTTTTTCCTTATTAATTTTACCGCTTTGTCGCCTTCTTTTTCTTTTAAACACACGTGAAATTAAGTTTGACAAACATATCGATAAGTGTCATATCGACAAAGAAGATGTGTAAATAATATAGCAGTGAATTATAGAAATATTTTTACCAATCCATATAACATTTTTTTAAAATCGTGACTTTTCGGGCCTCCGGGCTTTTGGCTTAGGACCGGGCCCGCACGAAAAAAAGCCCGCTTTCGCAAGTTATGCACGAAGCCCGGGGATTTTTTGAAGAGGCCCGCGGGACACAAAGCCCGTACAGGCCCGTGCCCATCTCTTACCTAATAAAAATAACTTTTTTGCGTAGTGCCGAATGCCGAACTGTTTTTACCAAAAAGCTCCAATTTCGCCCTTCCATTTACACCTGCTTATCTGACGAACCAGGTGAGTTTTCAATAGTCTTAGTGTGCACTTTTGTTAGTTAGAGCTATACCTTTCGTTCGGTATGTAACTTGACCTGATCGGACTGTCATAGCAAATTTTCCATTCTTCCTGTGTATATTACTAGTCGCCTTTCGCACCCTTCGTGATGCTTTCGTCACTAGCGTGGACTGCCGTCCGCAGAGATCATGCTGGCTTCAAACTAATACGTCACTGACTATTATCGAAACGTAATTGGAATACGAATAGTCGGTAACACGACCATTTATCTTTGCGAACAAAAGAAGTATCAAGGATACAAGCCTGAAATGTAGGAAAGAAAAAACTGTTACAAAAACTAATCTAATATCGTGTTCGGAGTTTTACCATAAGATGTCCTTGTGGACTACGCTCGCCTCAATTAGGACTGTATTACGAAATGCGAGTATTTCGTCCATTAATGTACGCTCAAAATTAGATAAAAATAAAAATGCTCAATTTACTTGAGTTTAACATCAACAGCTGTTGTCTGATGAGCACATGACTGTGGGGAGCAGGACTGATTTCCTTGGCTGAGGGCAAGTTGCCACCAGGCAAAAATTCCTTTTTTTTTAGTATTTTAGTTATTCCACCTGCTTCCTTTACTTTGGAACCAGACAATTTTGCGAGAAGATGAAATCAATTGAAAAACGTGGATGTCGGAGCTAGACTCTAAGTACACAGGAATATTAAAATAATAAGTACGGCGAAATAATCCAAGTGTCAGCAGAAGTCCAATCAGAAAATTGGGCAATGGAACTCTCAGCCGTTGGGTCAGTATTTTTTAGTTTGAAACAGCATTATATGCGAAGGGGAAAATAAAGTGAATTTTTTCTACACAGCGCACTGGGAACTTTTCTCCAACAGCCGGCAACGTTGATTTGGCCAGCCACGCAGGAGAGCGCCACCGGAAGAGCGATTGGCCACTGCCTCTGGGTGGCTACAATCTTTTATGCCATTTTAAACTTCTTTTTTTTCCGAGAAGTTGTGCTTTAATAAATAACCACCCAGCAGTACGTCTGCTTGTGAATTTTGGGCACACCTGGCAGTTGGTTATCATTCGAATTAAGCTCTGAAATCTTGAAATAATAAAACAATAACAACACATACATGCATGATAACCATATATTAAACATCTCAAGCATGCATGAAAATTAATATTATATATTTTACCGCAATTCATACCCAATGATTACTTAACTAAAAAAATCTTACAGACATCTGCTTAAATTATAACCAGCGCTTCAATTGATCAACTTTACATTATGCTAATCTATTATTAATTAATTTATTATACGCATTTATTTATTATTTATATATTATTTATTTATTTTCTTAATTATTTTTTTTTTTTGTTAATTTATTTCTGTCAATTTATTGTCAGTAGCCCTTGGGTCGCTTTGAACTCTTATCTATTGCTCGAGCGAAAGGTGGTGTGTAGAGTATCTCAGGCAGACTGTTTTAAATTTTAATTTCCTGAAAGAATAAGAAGGATAATGATGTTGAGATTAAGTGAATAAATGTTTGTTATTAAGTCATATTGAAAATGTGTGATTAATAACTTTTTTATGGGGTTAAGTGGGCTGACACACGGCTGGTTTGACCAGGAACAGTGAGTTAATCGTATGTCTCCATGATTAACTAATTGTAGGGAGGGCGACGCAGGTACTAGCAATTGGTCAAACAGGAACGCCAGAAGAGATGACCGTGAAGAATTTCAGGATCAAAACAAATACTTTTTTGTTACCCAAGTATCCGCTTATCGAGGGTCGAAACCATCCCTGGAAGAGCGAAGAGCTAGCTAGCAATCGATATTCGGATGCGAAAAACTGTCGGCAAGTAACAAATGGCGCCTAGTCTGAAAATAGGAGAATCTTTAAATGTCTGATGTAGTCCGTATGTGCAAATTAAATTTAACGATAGCATGTAGTTGTCCCTGATAGCCAGAAGTGTCCGCTGAAGTTGTTGGTCCGCCAAATTCCACCGATGTTCTCACAGTAGAATGCGTTACGAGAATGGTAGCCGTCTAACCGAAAATTGTCCTTCAGCTGGTCCCAGGATGGGCACTAAGGTGCCCAAAAGATGGCCAACAAGATGTTGGCTGTAGAGAGGGGGCGTCTGTGCCCAAAATCCAAATGGCAGTTGACCGAGCATCGGCTGGTCCCAGAATGTAATTTTCTTGTCCAAAGCTGCGTTGCCGTCGTTGTGAGGTCAACTGCTAAAAAGATAACTCTTTAGTACCAACGAAAATTGTATGTTGAATTATATTACTTACCTTCTTAAATCTTAAGGGGAAAGCTATTAGCATTTTTGTTATTATTAAATAGTCCAAATTACTGGTGACATTATGGCGTTCCTAGAAAAGCAAGGAGGAGGAAGCGTTGTTAAATCCGGTCAGCAGCGTGAGTCATAATCACTCCGATCGAAGCCCAGTCGTGTCTTCATGTTCATTTCACCCTTTTCGTCATGTATGTGTGTCTAAAATAAAAAAACAAAGAGATTTCTGAAAACAACTTTAAAAAAAAACTAGTAGGCGGTGCTACAGAGCATACTCGACTGTCGGAGACCCCGTTTCAAGAAAATAATATAAATTGGTATATATATAAAACATTGCTTCAGGAGGTATAAGACAATAGAAAATTCCCAATCTGCGAGTCTGATTGTGGTATCTCCAGAAACAGTACTCAGTATACACTTTCGACCAATCGTTCCTATGGCAGCTTTATAATATAGTAGACCGATTTTAACCAAATAAAACAAAAAAGCTTTTCATACTATGGCTTGATTTTCGACTGATTGTTCCTATGACAGCTATATGATATAGTCAACCGATTTCAACCAAACTCGATCAGAATGTATGAGATTATCCGAGATGCATATTTTGTTAGTATGGTTGAGCTATCTCAATAAACAAAAAAGTTTTTCATACTAAAGCTTGATTTTCGGCCGATTGATCCTATGACAGCTATATAGTCAACCGATTTCAACCAAAATTGGTCAGATTGTATAAGATCATCCCAGATGCATATTCTGTTTAATTGGTTGAGATATATAAATAAACAAAAAAGTTTTTCATACTAAAGCTTGATTTTCGACTGATTGTTCCTATGGCAGCTATATAGTAAACCGATTTCAACCAAACTTGGTCAGAATGTATGAAATCGCCCCAGATGCATATTCTGTTGAATTGGTTGAGATATATAAATAAACAAAAGAGTTTTGTCATACTAAAGCTTGATTTTCGACGGATTGTTCCTATGGCAGCTATATGATATATCGAACCGATTTCAACCAAACTTGGTCAGAATGTAAAGGACCATCCTTTATGCATATTCTGTTAGATTGGTTGAGATATCCTTTAAATTGTCTTTTTAATTAAAATATTTGTATGTTATGTAAATATAACATTAATATAAATAATAATAAATATTATTTTAATAAATAATATATGAAATATTAATAATTAATAAATATAACATTAAACATTAATAATAAATATTAAAAAAAATAAATAAATATCTGTCCGTGACGGGAATCGAACTCGCGACCCATGGCCCAAATGAAAATTTTAGAAAAAAACGGACGCTCAACACATTATTACTGGACCATTAGTCAAACTTCATTGTTGTTGTCTAATTGTTTTGTAATTGTTGCTGTTAAGGTAAAGCAAATATAGGCAAATTTAGTTGTTTAATATCTTCGCTGTTTATTGTCTGATCGAAATGAAATTTTCAGCAAAGATAGCGGATAATATTGGCTTGGTCTATGCTTAATGCTTATGCTTATGCTTATGCTTAATTTAGATTTATTTGATTTTAAGGCGTTCAAGGGGGCGTGGCCAAATCTAAAACAAACTTGTTCTGCTTGCAATATAGACGGATCTACATACCAAGTTTAAAGTCTCTAGCTCTTATAGTCTCAGAGATCTAGGCGCTCTAACAGACGGACGGACAGACGGACATCGCTATATCGACTCGGCTGTTGATGCTGATCAAGAATATATATACTTCATGGGGTCTGCCACGCCTCCTTCTGCCTGTTACGTACATTTTTTTTATCACAAAGTTAATAGAACCCAGTACTTTTTTTAAGTACGGGGTCCAATAAACAAAAGAATTACAGGCGAAAATATTAAATTAAGGAAAACAGATTATGCTTGGTAGTAATGTGAATACTTGTAATTATTTGTATTTAAATATAATATATGTAATACGAGTACTAATGGCTATTTATGTTAATGTATACAAGTGTATGTTGTCTTTGTTTATTGTTTTCACGTGATAGTTCATGAATGCTTAAGAGTATAAATGAAATTATAATGGTGCTGTGTTAGGATTATTGCAATCCTGATTCAAATTATGAAATCCTTTATAATTTGTCTTAGGTTATAGTAACTTTGATCGCAGTGAAATTATAAACTTAAATTAGTAACAACTTAATAAAAAAAAATAATCAACAAGAAAATAATAACAAAATAGATTAATAAATAAAACTAAACATTAAAATATAAAAACAAGCAAATATCAACTAAATGGTAAAATCATTTCTCTATAGAAAGGAAATAGAAAAACTTAGGGATACTTATAAAACAGGAGTAGTAGTGGTGACCCGCAGAGAAGGAATGAGAAGCAGTTCGGGGGGAAAAAAGAAAGCGGAAAGAAGGTTGATTCGAGGATTGGAGTATATCCGAAATAGAGGTGAGGAGTTTCTCGGCCCAGTGACTCGTTATCAGTCCGGGAAACCAGACATGACATCGAAACGCGGTCGCTTAACTTGTCGGAGATGGATCAGGATGCGTCTCAACTCGGAGCAGTTGGTGGCCTTCAAGAGAGCCCCGTCGGCCAAGGAGCAGTGCCAAAGCTGCAAGGATCCACTGACAGCTGAGCAAGTTGTTTGAGACTAGACAGGCGAAGGGAGCTACACCCCTGTCGAGCGAATTGAAGTCAGCGATTATTGTTGCTATACGGCAAGCTCAGCAGACTTACCGCAGTTCCCTGACCAGTTGACCAACGAGTTGACCAAATTCCAGAATGGGATGAGGAGGGAGATGCTCAACTTCATGATGGATATTCAACAGCTAGTAAAGCCGAGCCAATCGACGGCACCGCCTCCAATGTACCCATCGCAGCCACCAGATCCACCTGCGAATCCTCTGACACATACTAATGCTACCTCGACGTTCAATGTGCCACCACCAGCAAAATTTTTTGGAGCAGCAGCACCACCAGTGTACTCCGTTCCCCCTCTATCACTGTTTGGAGCCCCTGAGAGGGCACCTTCGATTCCACCGAACCACTGGAATGACGATCGGGTGCATGAGGCGGACCAGATAGGAAACACGGAGCGTTACCGTGGACGGCAGTCCGATGCGCGCCCTCTAGGACAAGATGCTCAGGGCGAATGGTCAACCAGAAGCTCGCAACGGCGATCCGAGCCGATTAAAATGCAACGATGGGGAATGGTATTCGACTGTAGCCTAAAAGCAATGCCTGTGAAAGAATTTATATTCAGGATCGAGCACATGCAGAAAGTATACAACGTACCATGGTCAGATATTATCCGGGATTTCCACGTGCTAGTAGAGGGCAGAGCGCGGTTCAGAGAGCGGGCAGAAAGCGGTTCTGGACGCATGTTCGAACCACCGCAATCTTGGACTGGCCAATTCTGCGATATTGTCTGGAGCGACATTTCCAGAGTCGCAAGTCAAGTTTTGAACAGGAGCAGGATCATCGGGAGACTAAGCAGCGGCCAGGAGAGAGTGTAGACGATTATCTCCAGGAGAATATATCGCTCCGCTCACGGTTGTCCACTCCGTTGTTGGATTATGATCTGAACAAAACAATAAAGATCAAAATTAGAAGTGACATTTTTCGTGTGATTTATCCAATGACAATCACGAACCTGGAGAAGCTGCGGACGTGAATTAGGCGGCAATCTGACGTGTTGGAATTGCTCGTAGGCGGGACATTCCTTTGGGAGTGTGAGTCGACGGTGCGCACGATCTTCTGTTATAAGTGCGATCTGGCCAAAACGGTGTACCCCAAATGCTCCAGATGCCAGCAGGGAAACCGCCGGCGGAGCAAGACGCAAGCGGAGGAGTCGCGCTGCAAGCCTTCAGACACCAATTAATTCCCTCCGTCCCATGCATGAGAGATGTAAGCACTAGATTAAGAGATAAAATTGGCATCAATTCGTCAAGCAGCATACGAGGAGGCCAGAGCGCGTATTTTCTGTTAGGCCACACAGACTGAATCTGGTGGGTGCAGCAATTAAAGCAGCTAGAGCAGTAGAGATTCACGGCTACTCCGTTGCCGGCTTGCTAGACAATGGAGCTTCGGTTAACCTGCTCGGCAGAGGCAGCATCGCGTTTCTGGAAAAGATTAGCAACATTAAATCACTCGCCATCGACAGTTTAAGCGGCAGGAGGAACTAGACATATCAATGCAATACAATGGGTACACCAAAGACATCACGCTGTATGTATGTCCGACTCTGCAGCAGCCACTGTATCTGGGAGTAGATTTTTGGCGCAAATTCCAGCTCGCACCAGAGATTCTGGAAGTGGAGTCCTTAGAGCAAGTCGAGTCTGAGTTCATCACTAAAAGCGAACTCATCGAACCGCATGTTCTCAATCCGCAGCAGCAGCAGAAACTGGAAGAAGTGAAAAATCAGTTTTTGAGGTATAAGAAGACAGGATTAGGAAAAACTCACATGGAGCAGCATACGATTCAGTTGACCAAAGGAGCCGTACCAGTCAAGGAGCGTTTTTACCCAGTCTCGCCGGCAATACAACAACTACTTTTTGGCAAAGTAGATAAGATGCTGAGACTCGGCGTAATTGAACCAAGTGAGAACCCTTGGAGCAATCGGATGACACTGGTACGCCTGGAAAGAATCGCTTATGCTTAGATGCTCAAAAGTTAAATGCGGTGACAATAAAAGATCCTTACCCTTTACAAAATATTGAGTCGATCCTCAGCAGGGTAGATGATACGATGTACATCAGCAGCGTAGACCTTAAGCATGCGTTTTGGCAGATTGAGTTGGAGCCGAAAAGTCGGGAATACACGGCGTTCACAATTTCAGGTCGACCTTTCTATCAATTCCGCATGATGCCATTCGGTTTATGCAATGCAGCGCAGCGACTATGCCGGTTGATGGACCAAGTAATCCCGCAATCTTTTCTGAGCAAAGTGTTTGTGTACATGGATGATCTCGTAATCATCTCGAGGACCTGGAAAGAACATTTGGGGTTATTAGGAGAAGTCGCAAAGGCACTGCAAGACGCGAATCTCAACATAGGTTTAGGAAAGTTCAAATTTAGTTTCAAATAACTTCGGTATCTTGGGTACGTTATTGGAGACGGAGCATTGCGAACCGATCCAAAGAAAGTCGAGGCAATCAACTTAATTCCTGTGCCCCAATCAGTTCGGTAGCTGCGAAGCTTCCTGGGCATGGCAGGATGGTATAGGCGCTTCATCCGAGACTATTCCAGCTTGTCAGCTCCTCTGACGGATTGCCTGAAAGGTAATGCGAAACTTGTATTGAGTGACGAAACGGTTGCAGCATTTCAGGCGTTAAAGAAGGCCCTAGCTGTTCAAACGCGTCCAGTTTGAGCGAGAGGACAGTCAGGAATTCCATTGGAAACTGTAGATACCAGAAGCACTCACGACTACTCTTAGCGAGCAAGTGCACGAAGGCGAGAATCAAATGCAAGGAGGCATTGCGAAGACGCTGGTCAGGCTCAAACAGTTTTACTACTGGCCGAGGATAACAGTACGGCGAAAAAATTAATGTGTCAGCAAAAGCCAATCAGAAAAATTCGTATTAAAATTAAGAGCCGAAATAATTAAATAATAATACAATAACTACACATACATGCATGATAACCATATATTAAACATCTCAAGCATGCATGGAAATTAATAACACATATTTTGCCGCAGTTCATACAATTCATGCAATCGTACAAGCATTCACTGCTTAAAGTACAACCAACGTCTTAATTGATCAACTCTACATTATGCTAATCTACTATTAATTAATTAATACACACATTTATTTATTATTTATATATTATTTATTTATTTTCTTAATTATTTAATTTATGTTCGTATAATTAATCTTTTTTTTTTGTTAATTTATTTGTAAATTTATTGTCTTATCTATTGCTCGAGCGTTAGGTGGTATGTAGGGTATCTCAGGCAGGTTGTTTTAAATTTGAATTCCTTGAAAGAATAAGAAGAATAATGATGTTAGGATTAAGTGAATAAATGCCTGTTATTAAGTCGTATTAAAAATGCGTGAATAATAACCTTTTTATGGAGTGAAGTGGGCTGACACACGGCTGGATCGACCAGCCACAGGGAGTTAATCGTAGGTCACCATGATTGACTAATGGTAGGGCGGGCGACGCAGGTACTGGCAATTTGTCAATACCAAATTTCCTTGTTTTTTAAACAGGAACGCCAAGAAGAGTTGACCATGAAGAATTTCAGGATCAAATACATTTTTGTTACCCGCTAGCTGGCAATTGATATTCGGATGCCGTAAACTGTCGGCAAGTAACAAATGGCGCCCAATCTGAAAATAGGAAAATCTTTAAATGTCTGATGTAGTCCGTATGTGCAAATTAAATTTTACGATAGCATGTAGTTGTCCCTGATAGCCAGAAGTGTCCACTGAAGTTGTTGGTCCGCGAGATGGCGCTAAATTCCACCGTAGTTGCCTCAATGGAATGCGGGACGAAAATTGTCCTTCGGCTGGTCCCAGGAGGGGCACTAAGGTGCCCAAAACTGCTTTGCCGCCTCAGGCAATATTCGACCAACGAGATGCTGGCTGTAGAGAGGGGGCGTCTGTGCCCAAAATCCAATTGGCAGCTGACCGAGCATCGGCTGGTCCCAGAATGTAATTTTCTTGTCCAATGCTGCGTTGCCGCCGTTGTGAGGTCAGCTGCTAAAAAGATAACTCTTTAGTACCAACGAAAATTGTATGTTGAATTATATTACTTACCTTCTGAAATCGCTCTCCACTAAACTTGTATCTTAAGTGCACAAGAAAGGGAAAGCTATTAGCATTTTTGTTGTTATTAAATAGTCAAAATTACTGGTGACATTATGGCGTTCCTAAAAAAGCAAGGAGGAGGAATCGTTGTTAAATCCGGTCAGCAGCGTGAGTCATAATCACTCAGATCGAAGCCCAGTCGTGTCTTCATGTTCATTTCACCCTTTTCGTCATGTATGCGTGTCTAAAATAAAAAAAAAGAGATTTCTGAAAATAACTTAAAGAAAACACTAGTGGGCGGTGCTACAGTCAAGCATATTCGACTGTCGGAGACACCGTACTTACTATGGAAAAGCAACTCCAGGTTTCAAGAAAATAATATTAATCTGTACATATATAAAATAATGCTTCACGAGGTATAAGACAATAGT